>CAWWDY010000846.1:0-103134 GCA_963942605.1 Poecilus cupreus | reverse complement strand
CCTAGTAGTTATTTTAAATTGTCACAATATAACGAAGGTCGGCTGCCAGCTATACGTCAAGCTGGCACCCCCCCTAAACTCATATCCGTTTTCGCGGTTTCCGTTGTAGCACAAAATTCGTAATATTGGTACAAAATTAGCACATAATTAGCACAAAATTTTGCCATTTTTTTTTTCGATTTGGATGAAGTGGGGGTGCCAGCTATACTGACCTGATAAAATTGCTGTTTTAAACTTGCAAAAACATAGAAAAACGCTGTTTTCAACTATTCAAACTGATAAATTCATGTTTCTTACGTTCCAAACGGTGGATTTTTGTGAAATCACGATAAAATTGCTGTTTTCAACTTGCAAAAACATTGAAAAACGCTGTTTTTAACTATTCAAACTGATAAATTCAGGTTTCTTTCGTGCGAAACGGCGATTTATGAGAAATAACGATAAAATTGCTGTTTTAAACTTGCAAAAACATAGAAAAACGCTGTTTTGAACTATTCAAACTGACAAATTCATGTTTCTTTCGTGCGAAACGGCGATTTATGAGAAATGACGATAAAATTGCTGTTTTAAACTTGCAAAAACATAGAAAAACGCTGTTTTTAACTATTCAAACTGATAAATTCAGGTTTCTTTCGTGCGAAACGGCGATTTATGAGAAATGACGATAAAATTGCTGTTTTAAACTTGCAAAAACATAGAAAAACGCTGTTTTGAACTATTAAAACTGACAAATTCATGTTTCTTTCGTGCGAAACGGCAAATTATGAGAAATGACGATAAAATTGCTGTTTTAAACTTGCAAAAACATAGAAAAACGCTGTTTTCCACTATTCAAACTGATAAATTCATGTGTCTTTCGTGCGAAACGGCGATTTATGAGAAATGACGATAAAATTGCTGTTCTAAACTTGCAAAAACATAGAAAAACGCTGTTTTGAACTAGTCAAACTGACAAATTCATGTTTCTTTCGTGCGAAACGGCGATTTATGAGAAATGACGATAAAATTGCTGTTTAAACTTGCAAAAACATAGAAAAACGCTGTTTTGAACTATTCAAACTGACAAATTCATGTTTCTTTCGTGCGAAACGGCGATTTATGAGAAATGACGATAAAATTGCTGTTTTAAACTTGCAAAAACATAGAAAAACGCTGTTTTCAACTATTCAAACTGATAAATTAATGTTTCTTACGTTCGAAACGGTGGATTTTTGTGAAATCACGATAAAATTGCTGTTTTAAACTTGCAAAAACATTGAAAAACGCTGTTTACAACTATTCAAACTGACAAATTCATGTTTCTTCCGTGCGAAACGACGATTTATGAGAAATTACGATAAAATTGCTGTTTTAAACTTGCAAAAACATAGAAAAACGCTGTTTTGAACTATTCAAACTGACAAATTCATGTGTCTTTCGTGTGAAACGGCGATTTATGAGAAATGACGATAAAATTGCTGTTTTAAACTTGCAAAAACATAGAAAAACGCTGTTTTGAACTATTCAAACTGACAAATTCATGTTTCTTTCGTGCGAAAAGGCGATTTATGAGAAATGACGATAAAATTGCTGTTTTAAACTTGCAAAAACATAGAAAAACGTTGTTTTCAACTATTCAAACTGATAAATTCAGGTTTCTTTCGTGCGAAACGGCGATTTATGAGAAATGACGATAAAATTGCTGTTTTAAACTTGCAAAAACATAGAAAAACGCTATTTTGAACTATTCAAACTGACAAATTCATGTTTCTTTTGTGCGAAACGGCGATTTATGAGAAATGACGATAAAATTGCTGTTTTAAACTAGCAAAAATATAGAAAAACGCTGTTTTCAACTATTCAAACTGATAAATTCATGTTTCTTTCGTTCGAAACGGTGGATTTTTGTGAAATGACGATAAAATTGCTGTTTTAAACATGCAAAAACATAGAAAAACGCTGTTTTCAACTATTCAAACTGATAAATTCAGGTTTCTTTCATGCGAAACGGCTTTTTATGAGAAATTACGATAAAATTGCTGTTTTAAACTTGCAAAAACATAGAAAAACGCTGTTTTGAAATATTCAAACTGACAAATTCATGTTTCTTTCATGCGAAACGGCGATTTATGAGAAATGACGATAAAATTGCTGTTTTAAACTTGCAAAAACATAGAAAAACGCTGTTTTGAACTAGTCAAACTGACAAATTCATGTTTCTTTCGTGCGAAACGGCGATTTATGAGAAATGACGATAAAATTGCTGTTTTAAACTTGCAAAAACATAGAAAAACGCTGTTTTTAACTATTCAAACTGATAAATTCAGGTTTCTTTCGTGCGAAACGGCGATTTATGAGAAATGACGATAAAATGGCTGTTTTAAACTTGCAAAAACATAGAAAAACGCTGTTTTGAACTATTCAAACTGACAAATTCATGTTTCTTTCGTGCGAAACGGCGATTTATGAGAAATGACGATAAAATTGCTGTTTTAAACTTACAAAAACATAGAAAAACGCTGTTTTGAACTATTCAAACTGACAAATTCATGTTTCTTTCATGCGATACGGCGATTTATGAGAAATTACGATAAAATTGCTTTTTTAAACTTGCAAAAACATAGAAAAACGCTGTTTTCAACTATTCAAACTGATAAATTCAGGTTTCCTTCATGCGAAACGGCTTTTTATGAGAAATGACGATAAAATTGCTGTTTTAAACTTGCAAAAACATAGAAAAACGCTGTTTTGAACTATTCAAACTGACAAATTCATGTTTCTTTCATGCGAAACGGCGATTTATGAGAAATGACGATAAAATTGCTGTTTTAAACTTGCAAAAATATAGAAAAACGCTGTTTTCAACTATTCAAACTGATAAATTCATGTTTCTTACGTTCGAAACGGTAAATTTTTGTGAAATCACGATAAAATTGCTGTTTTAAACTTGTAAAAACATTGAAAAACGCTTTTTTTAACTATTCAAACTGACAAATTCATGTTTCTTCCGTGCGAAACGGCGATTTATGAGAAATTGCGATAAAATTGCTGTTTTAAACTTGCAAAAACATAGAAAAACGCTGTTTTGAACTAGTCAAACTGACAAATTCATGTTTCTTTCGTTCGAAACGGCGATTTATGAGAAATGACGATAAAATTGCTGTTTTAAACTTGCAAAAACATAGAAAAACGCTGTTTTTAACTATTCAAACTGATAAATTCAGGTTTCTTTCGTGCGAAACGGCGATTTATGAGAAATGACGATAAAATGGCTGTTTTAAACTTGCAAAAACATAGAAAAACGCTGTTTTGAACTATTCAAACTGACAAATTCATGTTTCTTTCGTGCGATGCGGCGATTTATGAGAAATGACGATAAAATTGCTGTTTTAAACTTGCAAAAACATAGAAAAACGCTGTTTTCAACTATTCAAACTGATAAATTCATGTTTCTTACGTTCGAAACGGTGGATTTTTGTGAAATCACGATAAAAATTGCTGTTTTAAACTTGCTAAAACATTGAAAAACGCTGTTTTCAACTATTCAAACTGACAAATTCATGTTTCTTCCGTGCGAAACGGCGATTTATGAGAAATTACGATAAAATTGCTGTTTTAAACTTGCAAAAACATAGAAAAACGTTGTTTTTAACTATTCAAACTGATAAATTCAGGTTTCTTTCGTGCGAAACGGCGATTTATGAGAAATGACGATAAAATTGCTGTTTTAAACTTGCAAAAACATAGAAAAACGCTGTTTTGAACTATTCAAACTGACAAATTCATGTTTCTTTCGTGCGAAACGGCGATTTATGAGAAATGACGATAAAATTGCTGTTTTAAACTTGCAAAAACATAGAAAAACGCAGTTTTGAACTATTCAAACTGACAAATTCATGTTTGTTTCGTGCGTAAGGCGATTTATGAGAAATGACGATAAAATTGCTGTTTTAAACTTGCAAAAACATAGAAAAACGCTGTTTTGAACTATTCAAACTGACAAATACATGTTTCTTTCGTGCGAAACGGCGATTTATGAGAAATGACGATAAAATTGCTGTTTTAAACTTGCAAAAACATAGAAAAACGTTGTTTTTAACTATTCAAACTGATAAATTCAGGTTTCTTTCGTGCGAAACGGCGATTTATGAGAAATGACGATAAAATTGCTGTTTTAAACTTGCAAAAACATAGAAAAACGCTGTTTTGAACTATTCAAACTGACAAATTCATGTTTCTTTCGTGCGAAACGGCGATTTATGAGAAATGACGATAAAATTGCTGTTTTAAACTTGCAAAAACATAGAAAAACGCAGTTTTGAACTATTCAAACTGACAAATTCATGTTTGTTTCGTGCGTAAGGCGATTTATGAGAAATGACGATAAAATTGCTGTTTTAAACTTGCAAAAACATAGAAAAACGCTGTTTTGAACTATTCAAACTGACAAATACATGTTTCTTTCGTGCGAAACGGCGATTTATGAGAAATGACGATAAAATTGCTGTTTTAAACTTGCAAAAACATAGAAAAACGCTGTTTTCAACTATTCAAACTGATAAATTCATGTTTCTTTCGTTCGAAACGGTGGATTTTTGTGAAATGACGATAAAATTGCTGTTTTAAACTTGCAAAAACATAGAAAAGCGCTGTTTTTAACTTGCAAACTGATAAATTCAGGTTTCCTTCGTGCGAAACGACGATTTATGAGAAATGACGATAAAATTGCAGTTTTAAACTTGCAAAAACAAAGAAAAACGCTGTTTTGAACCTTTCAAACTGACAAATTCATGTTTCTTTCGTGCGAAACGGCGATTTATGAGAAATGACGATAAAATTGCTGTTTTAAACTTGCAAAAACATAGAAAAACGCTGTTTTCAACTATTCAAACTGATAAATTCATGTTTCTTTCGTGCGAAACGGCAATTTATGAGAAATGACGATAAAATTGCTGTTTTAAACTTGCAAAAACATAGAAAAACGCTGTTTTGAATTATTCAAAATGACAAATTCATGTTTCTTTCGTGCGAAACGGCGATTTATGAGAAATGACGATAAAATTGCTGTTTTAAACTTGCAAAAACAGAAAAACGCTGTTTTGAACTATTCAAACTGACAAATTCATGTTTCTTTCGTGTGAAACGGCGATTTATGAGAAATGACGATAAAATTGCTGTTTTAAACTTGCAAAAACATAGAAAAACGCTGTTTTGAACTATTCAAACTAACAAATTCATGTTTCTTTCGTGCGAAACGGCGATTTATGAGAAATGACGATAAAATTGCTGTTTTAAACTTGCAAAAACATAGAAAAACGCTTTTTTCAACTATTCAAACTGATAAATTCATGTTTCTTACGTTCGAAACGGTGGATTTTTGTGAAATAACGATAAAATTGCTGTTTTAAACTTGCAAAAACATTGAAAAACGCGTTTAAACTATTCAAATTGACAAATTCATGTTTCTTCCGTTCGAAACGGCGATTTATGAGAAATTACGATAAAATTGCTGTTTTAAACTTGCAAAAACATAGAAAAACGCTGTTTTCAACTATTCAAACTGATAAATTCATGTTTCTTTCGTGCGAAACGGCGATTTATGAGAAATGACGATGAAATTGCTGTTTTAAACTTGCAAAAACATAGAAAAACGCTGCTTTGAACAAGTCAAACTGACAAATTCATGTTTCTTTCGTGCGAAACGGCGATTTATGAGAAATTACGATAAAATTGCTGTTTTAAACTTGCAAAAACATAGAAAAACGCTGTTTTTAACTTTTCAAACTGATAAATTCAGGTTTCTCTCGTGCGAAACGGCGATTTATGAGAAATGACGATAAAATTGCTGTTTTAAACTTGCAAAAACATAGAAAAACGCTGTTTTGAACTATTCAAACTGACAAATTCATGTTTCTTTCGTGCGAAACGGCGATTTATGAGAAATGACGATAAAATTGCTGTTTTAAACTTGCAAAAACATAGAAAAACGCTGTTTTTAACTATTCAAACTGATAAATTCAGGTTTCTTTCGTGCGAAACGGCGACTTATGAGAAATGACGATAAAATTGCTGTTTTAAACTTGCAAAAACATAGAAAAACGCTGTTTTGAACTATTAAAACTGACAAATTCATGTTTCTTTCGTGCGAAACGGCAAATTATGAGAAATGACGATAAAATTGCTGTTTTAAACTTGCAAAAACATAGAAAAAACGCTGTTTTCCACTATTCAAACTGATAAATTTATGTTTCTTTCGTGCGAAACGGCGATTTATGAGAAATGACGATAAAATTGCTGTTTTAAACTTGCAAAAACATAGAAAAACGTTGTTTTCAACTATTCAAACTGATAAATTCAGGTTTCTTTCGTGCGAAACGGCGATTTATGAGAAATGACGATAAAATTGCTGTTTTAAACTTGCAAAAACATAGAAAAACGCTGTTTTGAACTATTCAAACTGACAAATTTATGTTTCTTTTGTGCGAAACGGCGATTTATGAGAAATGACTATAAAATTGCTGTTTTAAACTAGCAAAAACATAGAAAAACGCTGTTTTCAACTATTCAAACTGATAAATTCATGTTTCTTTCGTTCGAAACGGTGGATTTTTGTGAAATGACGATAAAATTGCTGTTTTAAACTTGCAAAAACATAGAAAAACGCTGTTTTCAACTATTCAAACTGATAAATTCAGGTTTCTTTCATGCGAAACGGCTTTTTATGAGAAATTACGATAAAATTGCTGTTTTAAACTTGCAAAAACATAGAAAAACGCTGTTTTGAAATATTCAAACTGACAAATTCATGTTTCTTACGTTTGAAACGGTAAATTTTTGTGAAATCACGATAAAATTGCTGTTTTAAACTTGTAAAAACATTGAAAAACGCTGTTTTTAACTATTCAAACTGACAAATTCATGTTTCTTCCGTGCGAAACGGCGATTTATGAGAAATTACGATAAAATTGCTGTTTTAAACTTGCAAAAACATAGAAAAACGCTGTTTTGAACTATTCAAACTGACAAATTCATGTTTTTTCGTGCGAAACGGCGATTTATGAGAAATGACGATAAAATTGCTGTTTTAAACTTGCAAAAACATAGAAAAATGCTGTTTTTAACTATTCAAACTGATAAATTCAGGTTTCTTTCGTGCGAAACGGCGATTTATGAGAAATGACGATAAAATTGCTGTTTTAAACTTGCAAAAACATAGAAAAACGCTGTTTTCCACTATTCAAACTGATAAATTCATGTTTCTTTCGTGCGAAACGGCGATTTATGAGAAATGACGATAAAATTGCTGTTTTAAACTTGCAAAAGCATAGAAAAACGCTGTTTTGAACTAGTCAAACTGACAAATTCATGTTTCTTTCGTGCGAAACGGCGATTTATGAGAAATGACGATAAAATTGCTGTTTAAACTTGCAAAAACATAGAAAAACGCTGTTTTTAACTATTCAAACTGATAAATTCAGGTTTCTTTCGTGCGAAACAGCGATTTATGAGAAATGAACATAAAATTGCTGTTTTAAACTTGCAAAAACATAGAAAAACGCTGTTTTGAACTATTCAAACTGACAAATTCATGTTTCTTTCATGCGAAACGGCGATTTATGAGAAATGACGATAAAATTGCTGTTTTAAACTTGCAAAAACATAGAAAAACGCTGTTTTCAACTATTCAAACTGATAAATTCATGTTTCTTACGTTCGAAACGGTGGATTTTTGTGAAATCACGATAAAATTGCTGTTTTAAACTCGTAAAAACATTGAAAAACGCTGTTTTCAACTATTCAAACTGACAAATTCATGTTTCTTCCGTGCGAAACGGCGATTTATGAGAAATTACGATAAAATTGCTGTTTTAAACTTGCAAAAACATAGAAAAACGCTGTTTTGAACTAGTCAAACTGACAAATTCATGTTTCTTTCGTGCGAAACGGCGATTTATGAGAAATGACGATAAAATTGCTGTTTTAAACTTGCAAAAACATAGAAAAACGCTGTTTTTAACTATTCAAACTGATAAATTCAGGTTTCTTTCGTGCGAAACGGCGATTTATGAGAAATGACGATAAAATGGCTGTTTTAAACTTGCAAAAACATAGAAAAACGCTGTTTTGAACTATTCAAACTGACAAATTCATGTTTCTTTCGTGCGAAACGGCGATTTATGAGAAATGACGATAAAATTGCTGTTTTAAACTTACAAAAACATAGAAAAACGCTGTTTTCAACTATTCAAACTGATAAATTCATGTTTCTTACGTTCGAAACGGTGGATTTTTGTGAAATCACGATAAAATTGCTGTTTTAAACTTGCAAAAACATTGAAAAACGCTGTTTTCAACTATTCAAACTGACAAGTTCATGTTTCTTCCGTGCGAAACGGCGATTTATGAGAAATTACGATAAAATTGCTTTTTTAAACTTGCAAAAACATAGAAAAACGCTGTTTTGAACTATTCAAACTGACAAATTCATGTTTCTTTTGTGCGAAACGGCGATTTATGAGAAATGTCGATAAAATTGCTGTTTTAAACTAGCAAAAACATAGAAAAACGCTGTTTTCAACTATTCAAACTGATAAATTCATGTTTCTTTCGTTCGAACCGGTGGATTTTTGTGATATGACGATAAAATTGCTGTTTTAAACTTGCAAAAACATAGAAAAACGCTGTTTTCAACTATTCAAACTGATAAATTCAGGTTTCCTTCATGCGAAACGGCTTTTTATGAGAAATGACGATAAAATTGCTGTTTTAAACTTGCAAAAACATAGAAAAACGCTGTTTTGAACTATTCAAACTGACAAATTCATGTTTCTTTCATGCGAAACGGCGATTTATGAGAAATGACGATAAAATTGCTGTTTTAAACTTGCAAAAATATAGAAAAACGCTGTTTTCAACTATTCAAACTGATAAATTAATGTTTCTTACGTTCGAAACGGTAAATTTTTGTGAAATCACGATAAAATTGCTGTTTTAAACTTGTAAAAACATTGAAAAACGCTGTTTTTAACTATTCAAACTGACAAATTTATGTTTCTTCCGTGCGAAACGGCGATTTATGAGAAATTACGATAAAATTGCTGTTTTAAACTTGCAAAAACATAGAAAAACGCTGTTTTGAACTAGTCAAACTGACAAATTCATGTTTCTTTCGTGCGAAACGGCGATTTGTGAGAAATGACGATAAAATTGCTGTTTTAAACTTGCAAAAACATAGAAAAACGCTGTTTTGAACTATTCAAACTGACAAATTCATGTTTCTTTCGTGCGAAACGGCGATTTATGAGAAATGACGATAAAATTGCTGTTTTAAACTTGCAAAAACATAGAAAAACGCTGTTTTCAACTATTCAAACTGATAAATTCATGTTTCTTACGTTCGAAACGGTGGATTTTTGTGAAATCACGATAAAATTGCTGTTTTAAACTTGCTAAAACATTGAAAAACGCTGTTTTCAACTATTCAAACTGACAAATTCATGTTTCTTCCGTGCGAAACGGCGATTTATGAGAAATTACGATAAAATTGCTGTTTTAAACTTGCAAAAACATAGAAAAACGCTGTTTTTAACTATTCAAACTGATAAATTCAGGTTTCTTTCGTGCGAAACGGCGATTTATGAGAAATGACGATAAAATTGCTGTTTTAAACTTGCAAAAACATAGAAAAACGCTGTTTTGAACTATAAAACTGACAAATTCATGTTTCTTTCGTGCGAAACGGCAAATTATGAGAAATGACGATAAAATTGCTGTTTTAAACTTGCAAAAACATAGAAAAACGCTGTTTTCCACTATTCAAACTGATAAATTCATGTTTCTTTCGTGCGAAACGGCGATTTATGAGAAATGACGATAAAATTGCTGTTTTAAACTTGCAAAAACATAGAAAAACGCTGTTTTGAACTAGTCAAACTGACAAATTCATGTTTCTTTCGTGCGAAACGGCGATTTATGAGAAATGACGATAAAATTGCTGTTTAAACTTGCAAAAACATAGAAAAACGCTGTTTTGAACTATTCAAACTGACAAATTCATGTTTCTTTCGTGCGAAACGGCGATTTATGAGAAATGACGATAAAATTGCTGTTTTAAACTTGCAAAAACATAGAAAAACGCTGTTTTCAACTATTTAAACTGATAAATTAATGTTTCTTACGTTCGAAACGGTGGATTTTTGTGAAATCACGATAAAATTGCTGTTTTAAACTTGCAAAAACATTGAAAAACGCTGTTTACAACTATTCAAACTGACAAATTCATGTTTCTTCCGTGCGAAACGGCGATTTATGAGAAATTACGATAAAATTGCTGTTTTAAACTTGCAAAAACATAGAAAAACGCTGTTTTGAACTATTCAAACTGACAAATTCATGTGTCTTTCGTGTGAAACGGCGATTTATGAGAAATGACGATAAAATTGCTGTTTTAAACTTGCAAAAACATAGAAAAACGCTGTTTTGAACTATTCAAACTGACAAATTCATGTTTCTTTCGTGCGAAAAGGCGATTTATGAGATATGACGATAAAATTGCTGTTTTAAACTTGCAAAAACATAGAAAAACGTTGTTTTCAACTATTCAAACTGATAAATTCAGGTTTCTTTCGTGCGAAACGGCGATTTATGAGAAATGACGATAAAATTGCTGTTTTAAACTTGCAAAAACATAGAAAAACGCTGTTTTGAACTATTCAAACTGACAAATTCATGTTTCTTTTGTGCGAAACGGCGATTTATGAGAAATGACGATAAAATTGCTGTTTTAAACTAGCAAAAACTTAGAAAAACGCTGTTTTCAACTATTCAAACTGATAAATTCATGTTTCTTTCGTTCGAAACGGTGGATTTTTGTGAAATGACGATAAAATTGCTGTTTTAAACTTGCAAAAACATAGAAAAACGCTGTTTTTAACTATTCAAACTGATAAATTCAGGTTTCTTTCATGCGAAACGGCTTTTTATGAGAAATTACGATAAAATTGCTGTTTTAAACTTGCAAAAACATAGAAAAACGCTGTTTTGAAATATTCAAACTGACAAATTCATGTTTCTTTCATGCGAAACGGCGATTTATGAGAAATGACGATAAAATTGCTGTTTTAAACTTGCAAAAACATAGAAAAACGCTGTTTTTAACTATTCAAACTGATAAATTCAGGTTTCTTTCGTGCGAAACAGCGATTTATGAGAAATGACGATAAAATTGCTGTTTTAAACTTGCAAAAACATAGAAAAACGCTGTTTTGAACTATTCAAACTGACAAATTCATGTTTCTTTCGTGCGAAACGGCGATTTATGAGAAATGACGATAAAATTGCTGTTTTAAACTTGCAAAAACATAGAAAAACGCTGTTTTCAACTACTCAAACTGATAAATTCATGTTTCTTACGTTCGAAACGGTGGATTTTTGTGAAATCACGATAAAATTGCTGTTTTAAACTTGTAAAAACATTGAAAAACGCTGTTTTCAACTATTCAAACTGACAAATTCATGTTTCTTCCGTGCGAAACGGCGATTTATGAGAAATTACGATAAAATTGCTGTTTTAAACTTGCAAAAACATAGAAAAACGCTGTTTTGAACTAGTCAAACTGACAAATTCATGTTTCTTTCATGCGAAACGGCGATTTATGAGAAATGACGATAAAATTGCTGTTTTAAACTTGCAAAAACATAGAAAAACGCTGTTTTTAACTATTCAAACTGATAAATTCAGGTTTCTTTCGTGCGAAACGGCGATTTATGAGAAATGACGATAAAATGGCTGTTTTAAACTTGCAAAAACATAGAAAAACGCTGTTTTGAACTATTCAAACTGACAAATTCATGTTTCTTTCGTGCGAAACGGCGATTTATGAGAAATGACGATAAAATTGCTGTTTTAAACTTACAAAAACATAGAAAAACGCTGTTTTCAACTATTCAAACTGATAAATTCATGTTTCTTACGTTCGAAACGGTGGATTTTTGTGAAATCACGATAAAATTGCTGTTTTAAATTTGCAAAAACATTGAAAAACGCTGTTTTCAACTATTCAAACTGACAAATTCATGTTTGTTTCGTGCGTAAGGCGATTTATGAGAAATGACGATAAAATTGCTGTTTTAAACTTGCAAAAACATAGAAAAACGCTGTTTTGAACTATTCAAACTGACAAATTCATGTTTCTTTCGTGCGAAACGGCGATTTATGAGAAATGACGATAAAATTGCTGTTTTAAACTTGCAAAAACATAGAAAAACGCTGTTTTCAACTATTCAAACTGATAAATTCATGTTTCTTTCGTTCGAAACGGTGGATTTTTGTGAAATGACGATAAAATTGCTGTTTTAAACTTGCAAAAACATAGAAAAACGCTGTTTTTAACTTTCAAACTGATAAATTCAGGTTTCCTTCGTGCGAAACGGCGATTTATGAAAAATGACGATAAAATTGCTGTTTTAAACTTGCAAAAACATAGAAAAACGCTGTTTTGAACTATTCAAACTGACAAATTCATGTTTCTTTCATGCGAAACGGCGATTTATGAGAAATGACGATAAAATTGCTGTTTTAAACTTGCAAAAATATAGAAAAACGCTGTTTTCAACTATTCAAACTGATAAATTCATGTTTCTTACGTTCGAAACGGTAAATTTTTGCGAAATCACGATAAAATTGCTGTTTTAAACTTGTAAAAACATTGAAAAACGCTGTTTTTAACTATTCAAACTGACAAATTCATGTTTCTTCCGTGCGAAACGGCGATTTATGAGAAATTACGATAAAATTGCTCTTTTAAACTTGCAAAAACATAGAAAAACGCTGTTTTGAACTATTCAAACTGACAAATTCATGTTTTTTCGTGCGAAACGGCGATTTATGAGAAATGACGATAAAATTGCTGTTTTAAACTTGCAAAAACGTAGAAAAACGCTGTTTTTAACTATTCAAACTGATAAATTCAGGTTTCTTTCGTGCGAAACGGCGATTTATGAGAAATGACGATAAAATTGCTGTTTTAAACTTGCAAAAACATAGAAAAACGCTGTTTTGAACTATTAAAACTGACAAATTCATGTTTCTTTCGTGCGAAACGGCAAATTATGAGAAATGACGATAAAATTGCTGTTTTAAACTTGCAAAAACATAGAAAAACGCTGTTTTCCACTATTCAAACTGATAAATTCATGTTTCTTTCGTGCGAAACGGCGATTTATGAGAAATGACGATAAAATTGCTGTTTTAAACTTGCAAAAACATAGAAAAACGCTGTTTTGAACTAGTCAAACTGACAAATTCATGTTTCTTTCGTGCGAAACGGCGATTTATGAGAAATGACGATAAAATTGCTGTTTAAACTTGCAAAAACATAGAAAAACGTTGTTTTGAACTATTCAAACTGACAAATTCATGTTTCTTTCGTGCGAAACGGCGATTTATGAGAAATGACGATAAAATTGCTGTTTTAAACTTGCAAAAACATAGAAAAACGCTGTTTTCAACTATTTAAACTGATAAATTAATGTTTCTTACGTTCGAAACGGTGGATTTTTGTGAAATCACGATAAAATTGCTGTTTTAAACTTGCAAAAACATTGAAAAACGCTGTTTACAACTATTCAAACTGACAAATTCATGTTTCTTCCGTGCGAAACGGCGATTTATGAGAAATTATGATAAAATTGCTGTTTTAAACTTGCAAAAACATAGAAAAACGCTGTTTTGAACTATTCAAACTGACAAATTCATGTGTCTTTCGTGTGAAACGGCGATTTATGAGAAATGACGATAAAATTGCTGTTTTAAACTTGCAAAAACATAGAAAAACGCTGTTTTGAACTATTCAAACTGACAAATTCATGTTTCTTTCGTGCGAAAAGGCGATTTATGAGAAATGACGATAAAATTGCTGTTTTAAACTTGCAAAAACATAGAAAAACGTTGTTTTCAACTATTCAAACTGATAAATTCAGGTTTCTTTCGTGCGAAACGGCGATTTATGAGAAATGACGATAAAATTGCTGTTTTAAACTTGCAAAAACATAGAAAAACGCTGTTTTGAACTATTCAAACTGACAAATTCATGTTTCTTTTGTGCGAAACGGCGATTTATGAGAAATGACGATAAAATTGCTGTTTTAAACTTGCAAAAACATAGAAAAACGCTGTTTTCAACTATTCAAACTGATAAATTCATGTTTCTTACGTTCGAAACGGTGGATTTTTGTGAAATCACGATAAAATTGCTGTTTTAAACTTGCAAAAACATTGAAAAACGCTGTTTTCAACTATTCAAACTGATAAATTCAGGTTTCTTTCATGCGAAACGGCTTTTTCTGAGAAATTACGATAAAATTGCTGTTTTAAACTTGCAAAAACATAGAAAAACGCTGTTTTGAAATATTCAAACTGACAAGTTCATGTTTCTTTCATGCGAAACGGCGATTTATGAGAAATGACGATAAAATTGCTGTTTTAAACTTGCAAAAACATAGAAAAACGCTGTTTTTAACTATTCAAACTGATAAATTCAGGTTTCTTTCGTGCGAAACAGCGATTTATGAGAAATGACGATAAAATTGCTGTTTTAAACTTGCAAAAACATAGAAAAACGCTGTTTTGAACTATTCAAACTGACAAATTCATGTTTCTTTCGTGCGAAACGGCGATTTATGAGAAATGACGATAAAATTGCTGTTTTAAACTTGCAAAAACATAGAAAAACGCTGTTTTCAACTATTCAAACTGATAAATTCATGTTTCTTACGTTCGAAACGGTGGATTTTTGTGAAATCACGATAAAATTGCTGTTTTAAACTTGTAAAAACATTGAAAAACGCTGTTTTCAACTATTCAAACTGACAAATTCATGTTTCTTCCGTGCGAAACGGCGATTTATGAGAAATTACGATAAAATTGCTGTTTTATACTTGCAAAAACATAGAAAAACGCTGTTTTGAACTAGTCAAACTGACAAATTCATGTTTCTTTCGTGCGAAACGGCGATTTATGAGAAATGACGATAAAATTGCTGTTTTAAACTTGCAAAAACATAGAAAAACGCTGTTTTTAACTATTCAAACTGATAAATTCAGGTTTCTTTCGTGCGAAACGGCGATTTATGAGAAATGACGATAAAATGGCTGTTTTAAACTTGCAAAAACATAGAAAAACGCTGTTTTGAACTATTCAAACTGACAAATTCATGTTTCTTTCGTGCGAAACGGCGATTTATGAGAAATGACGATAAAATTGCTGTTTTAAACTTACAAAAACATAGAAAAACGCTGTTTTCAACTATTCAAACTGATAAATTCATGTTTCTTACGTTCGAAACGGTGGATTTTTGTGAAATCACGATAAAATTGCTGTTTTAAATTTGCAAAAACATTGAAAAACGCTGTTTTCAACTATTCAAACTGACAAGTTCATGTTTCTTCCGTGCGAAACGGCGATTTAGGAGAAATTACGATAAAATTGCTTTTTTAAACTTGCAAAAACATAGAAAAACGCTGTTTTGAACTATTCAAACTGACAAATTCATGTTTCTTTTGTGCGAAACGGCGATTTATGAGAAATGTCGATAAAATTGCTGTTTTAAACTAGCAAAAACATAGAAAAACGCTGTTTTCAACTATTCAAACTGATAAATTCATGTTTCTTTCGTTCGAAACGGTGGATTTTTGTGATATGACGATAAAATTGCTGTTTTAAACTTGCAAAAACATAGAAAAACGCTGTTTTCAACTATTCAAACTGATAAATTCAGGTTTCCTTCATGCGAAACGGCTTTTTATGAGAAATGACGATAAAATTGCTGTTTTAAACTTGCAAAAACATAGAAAAACGCTGTTTTGAACTATTCAAACTGACAAATTCATGTTTCTTTCGTGCGAAACGGCGATTTATGAGAAATGACAATAAAATTGCTGTTTTAAACTTACAAAAACATAGAAAAACGCTGTTTTCAACTATTCAAACTGATAAATTCATGTTTCTTACGTTCGAGACGGTGGATTTTTGTGAAATCACGATAAAATTGCTGTTTTAAATTTGCAAAAACATTGAAAAACGCTGTTTTCAACTATTCAAACTGACAAGTTCATGTTTCTTCCGTGCGAAACGGCGATTTATGAGAAATTACGATAAAATTGCTTTTTTAAACTTGCAAAAACATAGAAAAACGCTGTTTTGAACTATTCAAACTGACAAATTCATGTTTCTTTTGTGCGAAACGGCGATTTATGAGAAATGTCGATAAAATTGCTGTTTTAAACTAGCAAAAACATAGAAAAACGCTGTTTTCAACTATTCAAACTGATAAATTCATGTTTCTTTCGTTCGAAACGGTGGATTTTTGTGATATGACGATAAAATTGCTGTTTTAAACTTGCAAAAACATAGAAAAACGCTGTTTTCAACTATTCAAACTGATAAATTCAGGTTTCCTTCATGCGAAACGGCTTTTTATGAGAAATGACGATAAAATTGCTGTTTTAAACTTGCAAAAACATAGAAAAACGCTGTTTTGAACTATTCAAACTGACAAATTCATGTTTCTTTCATGCGAAACGGCGATTTATGAGAAATGACGATAAAATTGCTGTTTTAAACTTGCAAAAATATAGAAAAACGCTGTTTTCAACTATTCAAACTGATAAATTCATGTTTCTTACGTTCGAAACGGTAAATTTTTGTGAAATCACGATAAAATTGCTGTTTTAAACTTGTAAAAACATTGAAAAACGCTGTTTTTAACTATTCAAACTGACAAATTCATGTTTCTTCCGTGCGAAACGGCGATTTATGAGAAATTACGATAAAATTGCTGTTTTAAACTTGCAAAAACATAGAAAACCGCTGTTTTGAACTAGTCAAACTGACAAATTCATGTTTCTTTCGTGCGAAACGGCGATTTATGAGAAATGACGATAAAATTGCTGTTTTAAACTTGCAAAAACATAGAAAAACGCTGTTTTAACCTATTCAAACTGACAAATTCATGTTTCTTTCGTGCGAAACGGCGATTTATGAGAAATAACGATAAAATTGCTGTTTTAAACTTGCAAAAACATAGAAAAACGCTGTTTTCAACTATTCAAACTGATAAATTCATGTTTCTTACGTTCGAAACGGTGGATTTTTGTGAAATCACGATAAAATTGCTGTTTTAAACTTGCTAAAACATTGAAAAACGCTGTTTTCAACTATTCAAACTGACAAATACATGTTTCTTCCGTGCGAAACGGCGATTTATGAGAAATTACGATAAAATTGCTGTTTTAAACTTGCAAAAACATAGAAAAACGCTGTTTTTAACTATTCAAACTGATAAATTCAGGTTTTTTTCGTGCGAAACGGCGATTTATGAGAAATGACGATAAAATTGCTGTTTTAAACTTGCAAAAACATAGAAAAACGCTGTTTTGAACTATTCAAACTGACAAATTCATGTTTCTTTCGTGCGAAACGGCGATTTATGAGAAATGACGATAAAATTGCTGTTTTAAACTTGCAAAAACATAGAAAAACGCTGTTTTGAACTATTCAAACTGACAAATTCATGTTTGTTTCGTGCGTAAGGCGATTTATGAGAAATGACGATAAAATTGCTGTTTTAAACTTGCAAAAACATAGAAAAACGCTGTTTTGAACTATTCAAACTGACAAATTCATGTTTCTTTCGTGCGAAACGGCGATTTATGAGAAATGACCATAAAATTGCTGTTTTAAACTTGCAAAAACATAGAAAAACGCTGTTTTCAACTATTCAAACTGATAAATTCATGTTTCTTTCGTTCGAAACGGTGGATTTTTGTGAAATGACGATAAAATTGCTGTTTTAAACTTGCAAAAACATAGAAAAACGCTGTTTTTAACTTTCAAACTGATAAATTCAGGTTTCCTTCGTGCGAAACGGCGATTTATGAAAAATGACGATAAAATTGCTGTTTTAAACTTGCAAAAACATAGAAAAACGCTGTTTTGAACTATTCAAACTGACAAATTCATGTTTCTTTCATGCGAAACGGCGATTTATGAGAAATGACGATAAAATTGCTGTTTTAAACTTGCAAAAACATAGAAAAACGCTGTTTTCAACTATTCAAACTGATAAATTCAAGTTTCTTACGTTCGAAACGGTGGATTTTTGTGAAATCACGATAAAATTGCTGTTTTAAACTTGCAAAAACATTGAAAAACGCTGTTTTCAACTATTCAAACTGACAAGTTCATGTTTCTTTCGTGCGAAACGGCGATTTATGAGAAATTACGATAAAATTGCTGTTTTAAACTTGCAAAAACATATAAAAACGCTGTTTTGAACTAGTCAAATTGACAAATTCATGTTTCTTTCGTGCGAAACGGCGATTTATGAGAAATGACGATAAAATTGCTGTTTTAAACTTGCAAAAACATAGAAAAACGCTGTTTTTAACTATTCAAACTGATAAATTCAGGTTTCTTTCATGCGAAACGGCGATTTATGAGAAATGACGATAAAATTGCTGTATTAAACTTGCAAAAACATAAAAAAACGCTGTTTTGAACTATTCAAAATGACAAATTCATGTTTCTTTCATGCGAAACGGCGATTTATGAGAAATGACGATAAAATTGCTTTTTTAAACTTGCAAAAACATAGAAAAACGCTGTTTTAAACTATTCAAACTGATAAATTCATGTTTCTTACGTTCGAAACGGTGGATTTTTTTGAAATCACGATAAAATTGCTGTTTTAAACTTGCAAAAACATTGAAAAACGCTGTTTTCAACTATTCAAACTGACAAATTCATGTTTCTTCCGTGCGAAACGGCAATTTATGAGAAATTACGATAAAATTGCTGTTTTAAACTTGCAAAAACATAGAAAAACGCTGTTTTGAACTAGTCAAACTGACAAATTCATGTTTCTTTCGTGTTAACGGCGATTTATGAGAAATGACGATAAAATTGCTGTTTTAAACTTGCAAAAACATAGAAAAACGCTGTTTTGAACTATTCAAACTGAAAAATTCATGTTTCTTTCGTGCGAAACGGCGATTTATGAGAAATGACGATAAAATTGCTGTTTTAAACTTTCAAAAACATAGAAAAACGCTGTTTTCAACTATTCAAACTGATAAATTCATGTTTCTTACGTTCCAAACGGTGGATTTTTGTGAAATCACGATAAAATTGCTGTTTTAAACTTGCAAAAACATTGAAAAACTCTGTTTTCAACTATTCAAACTGACAAATTCATGTTTCTTCCGTGCGAAACGGCGATTTATGAGAAATTACGATAAAATTGCTGTTTTAAACTTGCAAAAACATAGAAAAACGCTGTTTTTAACTATTCAAACTGATAAATTCAGGTTTCTTTCGTGCGAAACGGCGATTTATGAGAAATGACGATAAAATTGCTGTTTTAAACTTGCAAAAACATAGAAAAACGCTGTTTTGAACTATTCAAACTGACAAATTCATGTTTCTTTTGTGCGAAACGGCGATTTATGAGAAATGACGATAAAATTGCTGTTTTAAACTTGCAAAAACATAGAAAAACGCTGTTTTGAACTATTCAAACTGACAAATTCATGTTTGTTTCGTGCGTAAGGCGATTTAAGAGAAATGACGATAAAATTGCTGTTTTAAACTTGCAAAAACATAGAAAAACGCTGTTTTGAACTATTCAAACTGACAAATTCATGTTTCTTTCGTGCGAAACGGCGATTTATGAGAAATGACGATAAAATTGCTGTTTTAAACTTGCAAAAACATAGAAAAACGCTGTTTTCAACTATTCAAACTGATAAATTCATGTTTCTTTCGTTCGAAACGGTGAATTTTTGTGAAATGAAGATAAAATTGCTGTTTGAAACTTGCAAAAACATAGAAAAACGCTGTTTTTAACTTTCAAACTGATAAATTCAGGTTTCCTTCGTGCGAAACGGCGATTTATGAAAAATGACGATAAAATTGCTGTTTTAAACTTGCAAAAACATAGAAAAACGCTGTTTTGAACTATTCAAACTGACAAATTCATGTTTCTTTCATGCGAAACGGCAATTTATGAGAAATGACGATAAAATTGCTGTTTTAAACTTGCAAAAACATAGAAAAACGCTGTTTTCAACTATTCAAACTGATAAATTCATGTTTCTTACGTTCGAAACGGTGGATTTTTGTGAAATCACGATAAAATTGCTGCTTTAAACTTGCAAAAACATTGAAAAACGCTGTTTTCAACTATTCAAACTGACAAGTTCATGTTTCTTTCGTGCGAAACGGCGATTTATGAGAAATTACGATAAAATTGCTGTTTTAAACTTGCAAAAACATAGAAAAACGCTGTTTTGAACTAGTCAAATTGACAAATTCATGTTTCTTTCGTGCGAAACGGCGATTTATGAGAAATGACGATAAAATTGCTGTTTTAAACTTGCAAAAACATAGAAAAACGCTGTTTTTAACTATTCAAACTGATAAATTCAGGTTTCTTTCATGCGAAACGGCGATTTATGAGAAATGACGATAAAATTGCTGTTTTAAACTTGCAAAAACATAGAAAAACGCTGTTTTGAACTATTCAAAATGACAAATTCATGTTTCTTTCGTGCGAAACGGCGATTTATGAGAAATGACGATAAAATTGCTTTTTTAAACTTGCAAAAACATAGAAAAACGCTGTTTTAAACTATTTAAACTGATAAATTCATGTTTCTTACGTTCGAAACGGTGGATTTTTTTGAAATCACGATAAAATTGCTGTTTTAAACTTGCAAAAACATTGAAAAACGCTGTTTTCAACTATTCAAACTGACAATTTCATGTTTCTTCCGTGCGAAACGGCGATTTATGAGAAATTACGATAAAATTGCTGTTTTAAACTTGCAAAAACATAGAAAAACGCTGTTTTGAACTAGTCAAACTGACAAATTCATGTTTCTTTCGTGTGAAACGGCGATTTATGAGAAATGACGATAAAATTGCTGTTTTAAACTTGCAAAAACATAGAAAAACGCTGTTTTGAACTATTCAAACTGAAAAATTCATGTTTCTTTCGTGCGAAACGGCGATTTATGAGAAATGACGATAAAATTGCTGTTTTAAACTTTCAAAAACATAGAAAAACGCTGTTTTCAACTATTCAAACTGATAAATTCATGTTTCTTACGTTCCAAACGGTGGATTTTTGTGAAATCACGATAAAATTGCTGTTTTAAACTTGCAAAAACATTGGAAAACGCTGTTTTCAACTATTCAAACTGACAAATTCATGTTTCTTCCGTGCGAAACGGCGATTTATGAGAAATTACGATAAAATTGCTGTTTTAAACTTGCAAAAACATAGAAAAACGCTGTTTTTAACTATTCAAACTGATAAATTCAGGTTTCTTTCGTGCGAAACGGCGATTTATGAGAAATGACGATAAAATTGCTGTTTTAAACTTGCAAAAACATAGAAAAACGCTGTTTTGAACTATTCAAACTGACAAATTCATGTTTCTTTCGTGCGAAACGGCGATTTATGAGAAATGACGATAAAATTGCTGTTTTAAACTTGCAAAAACATAGAAAAACGCTGTTTTGAACTATTCAAACTGACAAATTCATGTTTGTTTCGTGCGTAAGGCGATTTATGAGAAATGACGATAAAATTGCTGTTTTAAACTTGCAAAAACATAGAAAAACGCTGTTTTCAAATATTCAAACTGATAAATTCATGTTTCTTACGTTCGAAACGGTGGATTTTTGTGAAATCACGATAAAATTGCTGTTTTAAACTTGCAAAAACATTGAAAAACGCTGTTTTCAACTATTCAAACTGACAAGTTAATGTTTCTTTCGTGCGAAACGGCGATTTATGAGAAACTACGATAAAATTGCTGTTTTAAACTTGCAAAAACATAGAAAAACGCTGTTTTGAACTAGTCAAATTGACAAATTCATGTTTCTTTCGTGCGAAACGGCGATTTATGAGAAATGACGATAAAATTGCTGTTTTAAACTTGCAAAAACATAGAAAAACGCTGTTTTTAACTATTCAAACTGATAAATTCATGTTTCTTACGTTCAAAACGGTGGATTTTTTTGAAATCACGATAAAATTGCTGTTTTAAACTTGCAAAAACATTGAAAAACGCTGTTTTCAACTTTTCAAACTGACAAATTCATGTTTCTTCCGTGCGAAACGGCGATTTATGAGAAATTACGATAAAATTGCTGTTTTAAACTTGCAAAAACATAAAAAAACGCTGTTTTGAACTAGTCAAACTGACAAATTCATGTTTCTTTCGTGTGAAACGGCGATTTATGAGAAATGACGATAAAATTGCTGTTTTAAACTTGCAAAAACATAGAAAAACGCTGTTTTGAACTATTCAAACTGAAAAATTCATGTTTCTTTCGTGCGAAACGGCGATTTATGAGAAATGACGATAAAATTGCTGTTTTAAACTTTCAAAAACATAAAAAAACGCTGTTTTCAACTATTCAAACTGATAAATTCATGTTTCTTACGTTCCAAACGGTGGATTTTTGTGAAATCACGATAAAATTGCTGTTTTAAACTTGCAAAAACATTGAAAAACGCTGTTTTCAACTATTCAAACTGACAAATTCATGTTTCTTCCGTGCGAAACGGCGATTTATGAGAAATTACGATAAAATTGCTGTTTTAAACTTGCAAAAACATAGAAAAACGCTGTTTTTAACTATTCAAACTGATAAATTCAGGTTTCTTTCGTGCGAAACGGCGATTTATGTGAAATGACGATAAAATTGCTGTTTTAAACTTGCAAAAACATAGAAAAACGCTGTTTTGAACTATTCAAACTGACAAATTCATGTTTCTTTCGTGCGAAACGGCGATTTATGGGAAATGACGATAAAATTGCTGTTTTAAACTTGCAAAAACATAGAAAAACGCTGTTTTGAACTATTCAAACTGACAAATTCATGTTTGTTTCGTGCGTAAGGCGATTTATGAGAAATGACGATAAAATTGCTGTTTTAAACTTGCAAAAACATAGAAAAACGCTGTTTTCAAATATTCAAACTGATAAATTCATGTTTCTTACGTTCGAAACGGTGGATTTTTGTGAAATCACGATAAAATTGCTGTTTTAAACTTGCAAAAACATTGAAAAACGCTGTTTTCAACTATTCAAACTGACAAGTTCATGTTTCTTTCGTGCGAAACGGCGATTTATGAGAAACTACGATAAAATTGCTGTTTTAAACTTGCAAAAACATAGAAAAACGCTGTTTTGAACTAGTCAAATTGACAAATTCATGTTTCTTTCGTGCGAAACGGCGATTTATGAGAAATGACGATAAAATTGCTGTTTTAAACTTGCAAAAACATAGAAAAACGCTGTTTTTAACTATTCAAACTGATAAATTCATGTTTCTTACGTTCGAAACGGTGGATTTTTTTAAAATCACGATAAAATTGCTGTTTTAAACTTGCAAAAACATTGAAAAACGCTGTTTTCAACTATTCAAACTGACAAATTCATGTTTCTTCCGTGCGAAACGGCGATTTATGAGAAATTACGATAAAATTGCTGTTTTAAACTTGCAAAAACATAGAAAAACGCTGTTTTGAACTAGTCAAACTGACAAATTCATGTTTCTTTCGTGTGAAACGGCGATTTATGAGAAATGACGATAAAATTGCTGTTTTAAACTTGCAAAAACATAGAAAAACGCTGTTTTGAACTATTCAAACTGAAAAATTCATGTTTCTTTCGTGCGAAACGGCGATTTATGAGAAATGACGATAAAATTGCTGTTTTAAACTTTCAAAAACATAGAAAAACACTGTTTTCAACTATTCAAACTGATAAATTCATGTTTCTTACGTTCCAAACGGTGGATTTTTGTGAAATCACGATAAAATTGCTGTTTTAAACTTGCAAAAACATTGAAAAACGCTGTTTTCAACTATTCAAACTGACAAAATCATGTTTCTTCGGTGCGAAACGGCGATTTATGAGAAATTACGATAAAATTGCTGTTTTAAACTTGCAAAAACATAGAAAAACGCTGTTTTGAACTATTCAAACTGACAAATTCATGTTTCTTTCGTGTGAAACGGCGATTTATGAGAAATGACGATAAAATTGCTGTTTTAAACTTGCAAAAACATAGAAAAACGCTGTTTTGAACTACTCAAACTAACAAATTCATGTTTCTTCCGTGTGAAACGGCGATTTATGAGAAATTACTATAAAATTGCTGTTTTAAACTTGCAAAAACATAGAAAAACGCTGTTTTGAACTATTCAAACTGACAAATTCATGTTTCTTTCGTGTGAAACGGCGATTTATGAGAAATGACGATAAAATTGCTGTTTTAAACTTGCAAAAACATAGAAAAACGCTGTTTTGAACTATTCAAACTGACAAATTCATGTTTCTTTCGTGCGAAACGGCGATTTATGAGAAATGACGATAAAATTGCTGTTTTAAACTTGCAAAAACATAGAAAAACGCTGTTTTCAACTATTCAAACTGATAAATTCATGTTTCTTACGTTCCAAACGGTGGATTTATGTGAAATCACGATAAAATTGCTGTTTTAAATTTGCAAAAACATTGAAAAACGCTGTTTTCAACTATTCAAACTGACAAATTCATGTTTCTTCCGTGCGAAACGGCGATTTATGAGAAATGACGATAAAATTGCTGTTTTAAACTTGCAAAAACATAGAAAAACGCTGTTTTGAACTATTCAAACGGACAAATTCATATTTCTTTCGTGTGAAACGGCGATTTATGAGAAATGACGATAAAATTGCTGTTTTAAACTTGCAAAAACATAGAAAAACGCTGTTTTGAACTATTCAAACTGAAAATTCATGTTTCTTTCGTGCGAAACGGCGATTTATAAGAAATGACGATACAATTGCTGTTTTAAACTTGCAAAAACATAGAAAAACGCTGTTTTGACTATTCAAACTGACAAATTCATGTTTCTTTCGTGTGAAACGGCGATTTATGAGAAATGACGATAAAATTGCTGTTTTAAACTTGCAAAAACTTAAAAAAACGCTGTTTTGAACTATTCAAACTGACAAATTCATGTTTCTTTCGTGCGAAACGGCGATTTAAGAGAAATGACGATAAAATTGCTGTTTTAAACTTGCAAAAACATAGAAAAACGCTGTTTTGAACTATTTAAACTGATAAATTCATGTTTCTTACGTTGGAAACGGTGGATTTTTGTGAAATCACGTTAAAATTGCTGTTTTAAACTTGCAAAAACATTGAAAAATGATGTTTTTAACTATTCAAACTGACAAATTCATGTTTCTTCCGTGCGAAACGGCGATTTATGAGAAATTACTATAAAATTGCTGTTTTAAACTTGCAAAAACATAGAAAAACGCTGTTGTGAACTATTCAAACTGACAAATTCATGTTTCTTTCGTGTGAAATGGCGATTTATGAGAAATGACGATAAAATTGCTGTTTTAAACTTGCAAAAACATAGAAAAACGCTGTTTTGAACTATTCAAACTGATAAATTCATGTTTCTTACGTTCGAAACGGTGGATTTTTGTGAAATCACGATAAAATTGCTATTTTAAACTTGCAAAAACATAGAAAAACGCTGTTTTGAACTATTTAAACTGATAAATTCATGTTTCTTACGTTGGAAACGGTGGATTTTTGTGAAATCACGTTAAAATTGCTGTTTTAAACTTGCAAAAACATTGAAAAACGATGTTTTTAACTATTCAAACTGACAAATTCATGTTTCTTCCGTGCGGAACGGCGATTTATGAGAAATTACTATAAAATTGCTGTTTTAAACTTGCAAAAACATAGAAAAACGCTGTTTTGAACTATTCAAACTGACAAATTCATGTTTCTTTCGTGTGAAACGGCGATTTATGAGAAATGACGATAAAATTGCTGTTTTAAACTTGCAACAACATAGCAAAACGCTGTTTTGAACTATTCAAACTGATAAATTCATGTTTCTTACGATCGAAACGGTGGATTTTTGTGAAATCACGATAAAATTGCTGTTTTAAACTTGCAAAAACATAGAAAAACGCTGTTTTGAACTATTTAAACTGATAAATTCATGTTTCTTACGTTGGAAACGGTGGATTTTTGTGAAATCACGTTAAAATTGCTGTTTTAAACTTGCAAAAACATTGAAAAACGATGTTTTTAACTATTCAAACTGACAAATTCATGTTTCTTCCGTGCGGAACGGCGATTTATGAGAAATTACTATAAAATTGCTGTTTTAAACTTGCAATAACATAGAAAAACGCTGTTTTGAACTATTCAAACTGACAAATTCATGTTTCTTTCGTGTGAAACGGCGATTTATGAGAAATGACGATAAAATTGCTGTTTTAAACTTGCAAAAACATAGAAAAACGCTGGTTTGAACTATTCAAACTGACAAATTCATGTTTCTTTCGTGCGAAACGGCGATTTATGAGAAATGACGATAAAATTTCTGTTTTAAACTTGCAAAAACATAGAAAAACGCTGTTTTCAACTATTCAAACTGACAAATTCATGTTTCTTCCGTGCGAAACGGCGATTTATGAGAAATTACTATAAAATTGCTGTTATAAACTTGCAAAAACATAGAAAAACGCTGTTTTGAACTATTCAAACTGACAAATTCATGTTTCTTTCTTGTGAAACGGTGATTTATGAGAAATGACGATAAAATTGCTGTTTTAAACTTGCAAAAACATAGAAAAACGCTGTTTTGAACTATTCAAACTGACAAATTCATGTTTCTTTCGTGTGAAACGGCGATTTATGAGAAATGACGATAAAATTGCTGTTTTAAACTTGCAAAAACATAGAAAAACGCTGTTTTGAACTACTCAAACTGACAAATTCATGTTTCTTCCGTGCGAAACGGCGATTTATGAGAAATTACTATAAAATTGCTGTTTGAAACTTGCAAAAACATAGAAAAACGCTGTTTTGAACTATTCAAACTGACAAATTCATGTTTCTTTCGTGCGAAACGGCGGTTTATGAGAAATGACGATAAAATTGCTGTTTTAAACTTGCAAAAACATAGAAAAACGCTGTTTTTAACTATTCAAACTGATAAATTCATGTTTCTTACGTTCGAAACGGTGGATTTTTGTGAAATCACGATAAAATTGCTGTTTTAAACTGGCAAAAACATAGAAAAACGCTGTTTTGAACTATTTAAACTGATAAATTCATGTTTCTTACGTTGGAAACGGTGAATTTTTGTGAAATCACGTTAAAATTGCTGTTTTAAACTTGCAAAAACATTTAAAAACGATGTTTTTAATTATTCAAACTGACAAATTCATGTTTCTTCCGTGCGAAACGGCGATTTATGAGAAATTACTATAAAATTGCTGTTTTAAACTTGCAAAAACATAGAAAAACGCTGTTTTGAACTATTCAAACTGACAAATTCATGTTTCTTTCGTGTGAAACGGCGATTTATGAGAAATGACGATAAAATTGCTGTTTTAAACTTGCAAAAACATAGAAAAACGCTGTTTTGAACTATTCAAACTGACAAATTCATGTTTCTTTCGTGTGAAACGGCGATTTATGAGAAATGACGATAAAATTGCTGTTTTAAGCTTGCAAAAACATAGAAAAACGCTGGTTTGAACTATTCAAACTGACAAATTCATGTTTCTTTCGTGCGAAACGGCGATTTATGAGAAATGACGATAAAATTGCTGTTTTAAACTTGCAAAAACATAGAAAAACGCTGTTTTCAACTATTCAAACTGATAAATTCATGTTTCTTACGTTCTAAACGGTGGATTTTTGTGAAATCACGATAAAATTGCTGATTTAAACTTGCAAAAACATTGAAAAACGCTGTTTTCAACTATTCAAACTGACAAAATCATGTTTCTTCCGTGCGAAACGGCGATTTATGAGAAATTACGATAAAATTGCTGTTTTAAACTTGCAAAAACATAGAAAAACGCTGTTTTGAACTATTCAAACTGACAAATTCATGTTTCTTTCGTGTAAAACGGCGATTTATGAGAAATGACGATAAAATTGCTGTTTTAAACTTGCAAAAACATAGAAAAACGCTGTTTTGAACTATTCAAACGGACAAATTCATGTTTCTTTCGTATGAAACGGCGATTTATGAGAAATGACGATAAAATTGCTGTTTTAAACTTGCAAAAACATAGAAAAACGCTGTTTTGAACTATTCAAACTGACAAATTCATGTTTCTTTCGTGCGAAACGGCGATTTATAAGAAATGACGATAAAATTGCTGTTTTAAACTTGCAAAAACATAGAAAAACGCTGTTTTGACTATTCAAACTGACAAATTCATGTTTCTTTCGTGTGAAACGGCGATTTATGAGAAATGACGATAAAATTGCTGTTTTAAACTTGCAAAAACATAAAAAAAACGCTGTTTTGAACTATTCAAACTGACAAATTCATGTTTCTTTCGTGCGAAACGGCGATTTATGAGAAATGACGATAAAATTTCTGTTTTAAACTTGCAAAAACATAGAAAAACGCTGTTTTCAACTATTCAAACTGACAAATTCATGTTTCTTCCGTGCGAAACGGCGATTTATGAGAAATTACTATAAAATTGCTGTTATAAACTTGCAAAAACATAGAAAAACGCTGTTTTGAACTATTCGAACTGACAAATTCATGTTTCTTTCTTGTGAAACGGCGATTTATGAGAAATGACGATAAAATTGCTGTTTTAAACTTGCAAAAACATAGAAAAACGCTGTTTTGAACTATTCAAACTGACAAATTCATGTTTCTTTCGTGTGAAACGGCGATTTATGAGAAATGACGATAAAATTGCTGTTTTAAACTTGCAAAAACATAGAAAAACGCTGTTTTGAACTACTCAAACTGACAAATTCATGTTTCTTCCGTGCGAAACGGCGATTTATGGGAAATTACTATAAAATTGCTGTTTGAAACTTGCAAAAACATAGAAAAACGCTGTTTTGAACTATTCAAACTGACAAATTCATGTTTCTTTCGTGCGAAACGGCGGTTTATGAGAAATGACGATAAAATTGCTGTTTTAAACTTGCAAAAACATAGAAAAACGCTGTTTTTAACTATTCAAACTGATAAATTCATGTTTCTTACGTTCGAAACGGTGGATTTTTGTGAAATCACGATAAAATTGCTGATTTAAACTTGCAAAAACATTGAAAAACGCTGTTTTCAACTATTCAAACTGACAAAATCATGTTTCTTCCGGGCGAAACGGCGATTTATGAGAAATTACGATAAAATTGCTGTTTTAAACTTGCAAAAACATAGAAAAACGCTGTTTTGAACTATTCAAACTGACAAATTCATGTTTCTTTCGTGTAAAACGGCGATTTATGAGAAATGACGATAAAATTGCTGTTTTAAACTTGCAAAAACATAGAAAAACGCTGTTTTGAACTATTCAAACGGACAAATTCATGTATCTTTCGTGTGAAACGGCGATTTATGAGAAATGACGATAAAATTGCTGTTTTAAACTTGCAAAAACATAGAAAAACGCTGTTTTGAACTATTCAAACTGACAAATTCATGTTTCTTTCGTGCGAAACGGCGATTTATGAGAAATGACGATAAAATTGCTGTTTTAAACTTGCAAAAACATAGAAAAACGCTGTTTTGACTAATCAAACTGACAAATTCATGTTTCTTTCGTGTGAAACGGCGATTTATGAGAAATGACGATAAAATTGCTGTTTTAAACTTGCAAAAACATAAAAAAACGCTGTTTTGAACTATTCAAACTGACAAATTCATGTTTCTTTCGTGCGAAACGGCGATTTATGAGAAATAACGATAAAATTTCTGTTTTAAACATGCAAAAACTAAGAAAAACGCTGTTTTCAACTATTCAAACTGATAAATTCATGTTTCTTACGTTCAAAACGGTGGATTTTTGTGAAATCACGATAAAATTGCTGTTTTAAACTTGCAAAAACATAGAAAAACGCTGTTTTGAACTATTCAAACTGATAAATTCATGTTTCTTACGTTGGAAACGGTGGATTTTTGTGAAATCACGGTAAAATTGCTGTTTTAAACTTGCAAAAACATTGAAAAACGATGTTTTTAACTATTCAAACTGACAAATTCATGTTTCTTCCGTGCGAAACGGCGATTTATGAGAAATTACTATAAAATTGCTGTTTTAAACTTGCAAAAACATATAAAAACGCTGTTTTGAACTATTCAAACTGACAAATTCATGTTTCTTTCGTGCGAAACGGCGATTTATGAGAAATGACGATAAAATTGCTGTTTTAAACTTGCAAAAACATAGAAAAACGCTGTTTTGAACTACTCAAACTGACAAATTCATGTTTCTTCCGTGCGAAACGGCGATTTATGAGAAATTACTATAAAATTGCTGTTTTAAACTTGCAAAAACATAGAAAAACGCTGTTTTGAACTATCCAAACTGACAAATTCATGTTTCTTTCGTGTGAAACGGCGATTTATGAGAAATGACGATAAAATTGCTGTTTTAAACTTGCAAAAACATAGAAAAACGCTGTTTTGAACTATTCAAACTGACAAATTCATGTTTCTTTCGTGTGAAACGGCGATTTATAAGAAATGACGATAAAATTGCTGTTTTAAACTTGCAAAAACATAGAAAAACGCTGTTTTGAACTATTCAAACTGACAAATTCATGTTTCTTTCGTGCGAAACGGCGATTTATGAGAAATGACGATAAAATTGCTGTTTTAAACTTGCAAAAACATAGAAAAACGCTGTTTTGAACTACTCAAACTGACAAATTCATGTTTCTTCCGTGCGAAACGGCGATTTATGAGAAATTACTATAAAATTGCTGTTTGAAACTTGCAAAAACATAGAAAAACGCTGTTTTGAACTATTCAAACTGACAAATTCATGTTTCTTTCGTGTGAAACGGCGATTTATGAGAAATGACGATAAAATTGCTGTTTTAAACTTGCAAAAACATAGAAAAACGCTGTTTTGAACTATTCAAACGGACAAATTCATGTTTCTTTCGTGTGAAACGGCGATTTATGAGAAATGACGATAAAATTGCTGTTTTAAACTTGCAAAAACATAGAAAAACGCTGTTTTGAACTATTCAAACTGACAAATTCATGTTTCTTTCGTGCGAAACGGCGATTTATAAGAAATGACGATAAAATTGCTGTTTTAAACTTGCAAAAACATAGAAAAACGCTGTTTTGACTATTCAAACTGACAAATTCATGTTTCTTTCGTGTGAAACGGCGATTTATGAGAAATGACGATAAAATTGCTGTTTTAAACTTGCAAAAACATAAAAAAAACGCTGTTTTGAACTATTCAAACTGACAAATTCATGTTTCTTTCGTGCGAAACGGCGATTTATGAAAAATGACGATAAAATTTCTGTTTTAAACTTGCAAAAACATAGAAAAACGCTGTTTTGAACTACTCAAACTGACAAATTCATGTTTCTTCCGTGCGAAACGGCGATTTATGAGAAATTACTATAAAATTGCTGTTTGAAACTTGCAAAAACATAGGAAAACGCTGTTTTGAACTATTCAAACTGACAAATTCATGTTTCTTTCGTGCGAAACGGCGGTTTATGAGAAATGACGATAAAATTGCTGTTTTAAACTTGCAAAAACATAGAAAAACGCTGTTTTTAACTATTCAAACTGATAAATTCATGTTTCTTACGTTCGAAACGGTGGATTTTTGTGAAATCACGATAAAATTGCTGTTTTAAACTTGCAAAAACATAGAAAAACGCTGTTTTGAACTATTTAAACTGATAAATTCATGTTTCTTACGTTCGAAACGGTGGATTTTTGTGAAATCACGATAAAATTGCTGTTTTAAACTGGCAAAAACATAGAAAAACGCTGTTTTGAACTATTTAAACTGATAAATTCATGTTTCTTACGTTGGAAACGGTGGATTTTTGTGAAATCACGTTAAAATTGCTGTTTTAAACTTGCAAAAACATTTAAAAACGATGTTTTTAATTATTCAAACTGACAAATTCATGTTTCTTCCGTGCGAAACGGCGATTTATGAGAAATTACTATAAAATTGCTGTTTTAAACTTGCAAAAACATAGAAAAACGCTGTTTTGAACTATTCAAACTGACAAATTCATGTTTCTTTCGTGTGAAACGGCGATTTATGAGAAATGACGATAAAATTGCTGTTTTAAACTTGCAAAAACATAGAAAAACGCTGTTTTGAACTATTCAAACTGACAAATTCATGTTTCTTTCGTGTGAAACGGCGATTTATGAGAAATGACGATAAAATTGCTGTTTTAAGCTTGCAAAAACATAGAAAAACGCTGGTTTGAACTATTCAAACTGACAAATTCATGTTTCTTTCGTGCGAAACGGCGATTTATGAGAAATGACGATAAAATTGCTGTTTTAAACTTGCAAAAACATAGAAAAACGCTGTTTTGAACTATTCAAACTGACAAATTCATGTTTCTTTCGTGTAAAACGGCGATTTATGAGAAATGACGATAAAATTGCTGTTTTAAACTTGCAAAAACATAGAAAAACGCTGTTTTGAACTATTCAAACGGACAAATTCATGTTTCTTTCGTGTGAAACGGCGATTTATGAGAAATGACGATAAAATTGCTGTTTTAAACTTGCAAAAACATAGAAAAACGCTGTTTTGAACTATTCAAACTGACAAATTCATGTTTCTTTCGTGCGAAACGGCGATTTATAAGAAATGACGATAAAATTGCTGTTTTAAACTTGCAAAAACATAGAAAAACGCTGTTTTGACTATTCAAACTGACAAATTCATGTTTCTTTCGTGTGAAACGGCGATTTATGAGAAATGACGATAAAATTGCTGTTTTAAACTTGCAAAAACATAAAAAAAACGCTGTTTTGAACTATTCAAACTGACAAATTCATGTTTCTTTCGTGCGAAACGGCGATTTATGAGAAATGACGATAAAATTTCTGTTTTAAACTTGCAAAAACATAGAAAAACGCTGTTTTCAACTATTCAAACTGACAAATTCATGTTTCTTCCGTGCGAAACGGCGATTTATGAGAAATTACTATAAAATTGCTGTTATAAACTTGCAAAAACATAGAAAAACGCTGTTTTGAACTATTCAAACTGACAAATTCATGTTTCTTTCTTGTGAAACGGCGATTTATGAGAAATGACGATAAAATTGCTGTTTTAAACTTGCAAAAACATAGAAAAACGCTGTTTTGAACTATTCAAACTGACAAATTCATGTTTCTTTCGTGTGAAACGGCGATTTATGAGAAATGACGATAAAATTGCTGTTTTAAACTTGCAAAAACATAGAAAAACGCTGTTTTGAACTACTCAAACTGACAAATTCATGTTTCTTCCGTGCGAAACGGCGATTTATGAGAAATTACTATAAAATTGCTGTTTGAAACTTGCAAAAACATAGAAAAACGCTGTTTTGAACTATTCAAACTGACAAATTCATGTTTCTTTCGTGCGAAACGGCGGTTTATGAGAAATGACGATAAAATTGCTGTTTTAAACTTGCAAAAACATAGAAAAACGCTGTTTTTAACTATTCAAACTGATAAATTCATGTTTCTTACGTTCGAAACGGTGGATTTTTGTGAAATCACGATAAAATTGCTGATTTAAACTTGCAAAAACATTGAAAAACGCTGTTTTCAACTATTCAAACTGACAAAATCATGTTTCTTCCGGGCGAAACGGCGATTTATGAGAAATTACGATAAAATTGCTGTTTTAAACTTGCAAAAACATAGAAAAACGCTGTTTTGAACTATTCAAACTGACAAATTCATGTTTCTTTCGTGTAAAACGGCGATTTATGAGAAATGACGATAAAATTGCTGTTTTAAACTTGCAAAAACATAGAAAAACGCTGTTTTGAACTATTCAAACGGACAAATTCATGTATCTTTCGTGTGAAACGGCGATTTATGAGAAATGACGATAAAATTGCTGTTTTAAACTTGCAAAAACATAGAAAAACGCTGTTTTGAACTATTCAAACTGACAAATTCATGTTTCTTTCGTGCGAAACGGCGATTTATGAGAAATGACGATAAAATTGCTGTTTTAAACTTGCAAAAACATAGAAAAACGCTGTTTTGACTAATCAAACTGACAAATTCATGTTTCTTTCGTGTGAAACGGCGATTTATGAGAAATGACGATAAAATTGCTGTTTTAAACTTGCAAAAACATAAAAAAACGCTGTTTTGAACTATTCAAACTGACAAATTCATGTTTCTTTCGTGCGAAACGGCGATTTATGAGAAATAACGATAAAATTTCTGTTTTAAACATGCAAAAACTAAGAAAAACGCTGTTTTCAACTATTCAAACTGATAAATTCATGTTTCTTACGTTCGAAACGGTGGATTTTTGTGAAATCACGATAAAATTGCTGTTTTAAACTTGCAAAAACATAGAAAAACGCTGTTTTGAACTATTCAAACTGATAAATTCATGTTTCTTACGTTGGAAACGGTGGATTTTTGTGAAATCACGGTAAAATTGCTGTTTTAAACTTGCAAAAACATTGAAAAACGATGTTTTTAACTATTCAAACTGACAAATTCATGTTTCTTCCGTGCGAAACGGCGATTTATGAGAAATTACTATAAAATTGCTGTTTTAAACTTGCAAAAACATATAAAAACGCTGTTTTGAACTATTCAAACTGACAAATTCATGTTTCTTACGTTCGAAACGGTGGATTTTTGTGAAATCACGATAAAATTGCTGTTTTAAACTTGCAAAAACATAGAAAAACGCTGTTTTGAACTACTCAAACTGACAAATTCATGTTTCTTCCGTGCGAAACGGCGATTTATGAGAAATTACTATAAAATTGCTGTTTGAAACTTGCAAAAACATAGAAAAACGCTGTTTTGAACTATTCAAACTGACAAATTCATGTTTCTTTCGTGTGAAACGGCGATTTATGAGAAATGACGATAAAATTGCTGTTTTAAACTTGCAAAAACATAGAAAAACGCTGTTTTGAACTATTCAAACTGACAAATTCATGTTTCTTTCGTGTGAAACGGCGATTTATGAGAAATGACGATAAAATTGCTGTTTTAAACTTGCAAAAACATAGAAAAACGCTGTTTTGAACTATTCAAACGGACAAATTCATGTTTCTTTCGTGTGAAACGGCGATTTATGAGAAATGACGATAAAATTGCTGTTTTAAACTTGCAAAAACATAGAAAAACGCTGTTTTGAACTATTCAAACTGACAAATTCATGTTTCTTTCGTGCGAAACGGCGATTTATAAGAAATGACGATAAAATTGCTGTTTTAAACTTGCAAAAACATAGAAAAACGCTGTTTTGACTATTCAAACTGACAAATTCATGTTTCTTTCGTGTGAAACGGCGATTTATGAGAAATGACGATAAAATTGCTGTTTTAAACTTGCAAAAACATAAAAAAAACGCTGTTTTGAACTATTCAAACTGACAAATTCATGTTTCTTTCGTGCGAAACGGCGATTTATGAGAAATGACGATAAAATTTCTGTTTTAAACTTGCAAAAACATAGAAAAACGCTGTTTTGAACTACTCAAACTGACAAATTCATGTTTCTTCCGTGCGAAACGGCGATTTATGAGAAATTACTATAAAATTGCTGTTTGAAACTTGCAAAAACATAGGAAAACGCTGTTTTGAACTATTCAAACTGACAAATTCATGTTTCTTTCGTGCGAAACGGCGGTTTATGAGAAATGACGATAAAATTGCTGTTTTAAACTTGCAAAAACATAGAAAAACGCTGTTTTTAACTATTCAAACTGATAAATTCATGTTTTTTACGTTCGAAACGGTGGATTTTTGTGAAATCACGATAAAATTGCTGTTTTAAACTTGCAAAAACATAGAAAAACGCTGTTTTGAACTATTTAAACTGATAAATTCATGTTTCTTACGTTGGAAACGGTGGATTTTTGTGAAAGCACGTTAAAATTGCTGTTTTAAACTTGCAAAAACATTGAAAAACGATGTTTTTAATTATTCAAACTGACAAATTCATGTTTCTTCCGTGCGAAACGGCGATTTATGAGAAATAACTATAAAATTGCTGTTTTAAACTTGCAAAAACATAGAAAAACGCTGTTTTGAACTATTCAAACTGACAAATTCATGTTTCTTTCGTGTGAAACGGCGATTTATGAGAAATGACGATAAAATTGCTGTTTTAAACTTGCAAAAACATAGAAAAACGCTGTTTTGAACTATTCAAACTGACAAATTCATGTTTCTTTCGTGTGAAACGGCGATTTATGAGAAATGACGATAAAATTGCTGTTTTAAGCTTGCAAAAACATAGAAAAACGCTGTTTTGAACTATTCAAACTGACAAATTCATGTTTCTTTCGTGCGAAACGGCGATTTATGAGAAATGACGATAAAATTGCTGTTTTAAACTTGCAAAAACATAGAAAAACGCTGTTTTCAACTATTCAAACTGATAAATTCATGTTTCTTACGTTCCAAACGGTGGATTTTTGTGAAATCACGATAAAATTGCTGATTTAAACTTGCAAAAACATTGAAAAACGCTGTTTTACTATTCAAACTGACAAAATCATGTTTCTTCCGTGCGAAACGGCGATTTATGAGAAATTACGATAAAATTGCTGTTTTAAACTTGCAAAAACATAGAAAAACGCTGTTTTGAACTATTCAAACTGACAAATTCATGTTTCTTTCGTGTAAAACGGCGATTTATGGGAAATGACGATAAAATTGCTGTTTTAAACTTGCAAAAACATAGAAAAACGCTGTTTTGAACTATTCAAACGGACAAATTCATGTTTCTTTCGTGTGAAACGGCGATTTATGAGAAATGACGATAAAATTGCTGTTTTAAACTTGCAAAAACATAGAAAAACGCTGTTTTGAACTATTCAAACTGACAAATTCATGTTTCTTTCGTGCGAAACGGCGATTTATGAGAAATGACGATAAAATTGCTGTTTTAAACTTGCAAAAACATAGAAAAACGCTGTTTTGACTAATCAAACTGACAAATTCATGTTTCTTTCGTGTGAAACGGCGATTTATGAGAAATGACGATAAAATTGCTGTTTTAAACTTGCAAAAACATAAAAAAACGCTGTTTTGAACTATTCAAACTGACAAATTCATGTTTCTTTCGTGCGAAACGGCGATTTATGAGAAATAACGATAAAATTTCTGTTTTAAACTTGCAAAAACTAAGAAAAACGCTGTTTTCAACTATTCAAACTGATAAATTCATGTTTCTTACGTTCGAAACGGTGGATTTTTGTAAAATCACGATAAAATTGCTGTTTTAAACTTGCAAAAACATAGAAAAACGCTGTTTTGAACTATTCAAACTGATAAATTCATGTTTCTTACGTTGGAAACGGTGGATTTTTGTGAAATCACGTTAAAATTGCTGTTTTAAACTTGCAAAAACATTGAAAAACGATGTTTTTAACTATTCAAACTGACAAATTCATGTTTCTTCCGTGCGAAACGGCGATTTATGAGAAATTACCATAAAATTGCTGTTTTAAACTTGCAAAAACATATAAAAACGCTGTTTTGAACTATTCAAACTGACAAATTCATGTTTCTTTCGTGTGAAACGGCGATTTATGAGAAATGACGATAAAAGTGCTGTTTTAAGCTTGCAAAAACATAGAAAAACGCTGTTTTGAACTATTCAAACTGACAAATTCATGTTTCTTTCGTGCGAAACGGCGATTTATGAGAAATGACGATAAAATTGCTGTTTTAAACTTGCAAAAACATAGAAAAACGCTGTTTTGAACTATTCAAACTGACAAATTCATGTTTCTTTCGTGTGAAACGGCGATTTATAAGAAATGACGATAAAATTGCTGTTTTAAACTTGCAAAAACATAGAAAAACGCTGTTTTGAACTATTCAAACTGACAAATTCATGTTTCTTTCGTGCGAAACGGCGATTTATGAGAAATGACGATAAAATTGCTGTTTTAAACTTGCAAAAACATAGAAAAACGCTGTTTTGAACTACTCAAACTGACAAATTCATGTTTCTTCCGTGCGAAACGGCGATTTATGAGAAATTACTATAAAATTGCTGTTTGAAACTTGCAAAAACATAGAAAAACGCTGTTTTGAACTATTCAAACTGACAAATTCATGTTTCTTTCGTGTGAAACGGCGATTTATGAGAAATGACGATAAAATTGCTGTTTTAAGCTTGCAAAAACATAGAAAAACGCTGTTTTGAACTATTCAAACTGACAAATTCATGTTTCTTTCGTGCGAATCGGCGATTTATGATAAATGACGATAAAATTGCTGTTTTAAACTTGCAAAAACATAGAAAAACGCTGTTTTCAACTATTCAAACTGATAAATTCATGTTTCTTACGTTCCAAACGGTGGATTTTTGTGAAATCACGATAAAATTGCTGTTTTAAACTTGCAAAAACATTGAAAAACGCTGTTTTCAACTATTCAAACTGACAAAATCATGTTTCTTCCGTGCGAAACGGCGATTTATGAGAAATTACGATAAAATTGCTGTTTTAAACTTGCAAAAACATAGAAAAACGCTGTTTTGAACTATTCAAACTGACAAATTCATGTTTCTTTCGTGTAAAACGGCGATTTATGGGAAATGACGATAAAATTGCTGTTTTAAACTTGCAAAAACATAGAAAAACGCTGTTTTGAACTATTCAAACGGACAAATTCATGTTTCTTTCGTGTGAAACGGCGATTTATGAGAAATGACGATAAAATTGCTGTTTTAAACTTGCAAAAACATAGAAAAACGCTGTTTTGAACTATTCAAACTGACAAATTCATGTTTCTTTCGTGCGAAACGGCGATTTATGAGAAATGACGATAAAATTGCTGTTTTAAACTTGCAAAAACATAGAAAAACGCTGTTTTGACTAATCAAACTGACAAATTCATGTTTCTTTCGTGTGAAACGGCGATTTATGAGAAATGACGATAAAATTGCTGTTTTAAACTTGCAAAAACATAAAAAAACGCTGTTTTGAACTAGTCAAACTGACAAATTCATGTTTCTTTCGTGCGAAACGGCGATTTATGAGAAATAACTATAAAATTGCTGTTTTAAACTTGCAAAAACATAGAAAAACGCTGTTTTGAACTATTCAAACTGACAAATTAATGTTTCTTTCGTGTGAAACGGCGATTTATGAGAAATGACGATAAAATTGCTGTTTTAAACTTGCAAAAACATAGAAAAACGCTGTTTTGAACTATTCAAACTGACAAATTCATGTTTCTTTCGTGTGAAACGGCGATTTATGAGAAATGACGATAAAATTGCTGTTTTAAGCTTGCAAAAACATAGAAAAACGCTGTTTTGAACTATTCAAACTGACAAATTCATGTTTCTTTCGTGCGAAACGGCGATTTATGAGAAATGACGATAAAATTGCTGTTTTAAACTTGCAAAAACATAGAAAAACGCTGTTTTCAACTATTCAAACTGATAAATTCATGTTTCTTACGTTCCAAACGGTGGATTTTTGTGAAATCACGATAAAATTGCTGATTTAAACTTGCAAAAACATTGAAAAACGCTGTTTTCAACTATTCAAACTGACAAAATCATGTTTCTTCCGTGCGAAACGGCGATTTATGAGAAATTACGATAAAATTGCTGTTTTAAACTTGCAAAAACATAGAAAAACGCTGTTTTGAACTATTCAAACTGACAAATTCATGTTTCTTTCGTGTAAAACGGCGATTTATGGGAAATGACGATAAAATTGCTGTTTTAAACTTGCAAAAACATAGAAAAACGCTGTTTTGAACTATTCAAACGGACAAATTCATGTTTCTTTCGTGTGAAACGGCGATTTATGAGAAATGACGATAAAATTGCTGTTTTAAACTTGCAAAAACATAGAAAAACGCTGTTTTGAACTATTCAAACTGACAAATTCATGTTTCTTTCGTGCGAAACGGCGATTTATGAGAAATGACGATAAAATTGCTGTTTTAAACTTGCAAAAACATAGAAAAACGCTGTTTTGACTAATCAAACTGACAAATTCATGTTTCTTTCGTGTGAAACGGCGATTTATGAGAAATGACGATAAAATTGCTGTTTTAAACTTGCAAAAACATAAAAAAACGCTGTTTTGAACTATTCAAACTGACAAATTCATGTTTCTTTCGTGCGAAACGGCGATTTATGAGAAATAACGATAAAATTTCTGTTTTAAACTTGCAAAAACTAAGAAAAACGCTGTTTTCAACTATTCAAAATGATAAATTCATGTTTCTTACGTTCGAAACGGTGGATTTTTGTGAAATCACGATAAAATTGCTGTTTTAAACTTGCAAAAACATAGAAAAACGCTGTTTTGAACTATTCAAACTGATAAATTCATGTTTCTTACGTTGGAAACGGTGGATTTTTGTGAAATCACGTTAAAATTGCTGTTTTAAACTTGCAAAAACATTGAAAAACGATGTTTTTAACTATTCAAACTGACAAATTCATGTTTCTTCCGTGCGAAACGGCGATTTATGAGAAATTACTATAAAATTGCTGTTTTAAACTTGCAAAAACATATAAAAACGCTGTTTTGAACTATTCAAACTGACAAATTCATGTTTCTTTCGTGTGAAACGGCGATTTATGAGAAATGACGATAAAATTGCTGTTTTAAGCTTGCAAAAACATAGAAAAACGCTGTTTTGAACTATTCAAACTGACAAATTCATGTTTCTTTCGTGCGAAACGGCGATTTATGAGAAATGACGATAAAATTGCTGTTTTAAACTTGCAAAAACATAGAAAAACGCTGTTTTGAACTATTCAAACTGACAAATTCATGTTTCTTTCGTGTGAAACGGCGATTTATAAGAAATGACGATAAAATTGCTGTTTTAAACTTGCAAAAACATAGAAAAACGCTGTTTTGAACTATTCAAACTGACAAATTCATGTTTCTTTCGTGCGAAACGGCGATTTATGAGAAATGACGATAAAATTGCTGTTTTAAACTTGCAAAAACATAGAAAAACGCTGTTTTGAACTACTCAAACTGACAAATTCATGTTTCTTCCGTGCGAAACGGCGATTTATGAGAAATTACTATAAAATTGCTGTTTGAAACTTGCAAAAACATAGAAAAACGCTGTTTTGAACTATTCAAACTGACAAATTCATGTTTCTTTCGTGTGAAACGGCGATTTATGAGAAATGACGATAAAATTGCTGTTTTAAGCTTGCAAAAACATAGAAAAACGCTGTTTTGAACTATTCAAACTGACAAATTCATGTTTCTTACGTGCGAATCGGCGATTTATGATAAATGACGATAAAATTGCTGTTTTAAACTTGCAAAAACATAGAAAAACGCTGTTTTCAACTATTCAAACTGATAAATTCATGTTTCTTACGTTCCAAACGGTGGATTTTTGTGAAATCACGATAAAATTGCTGTTTTAAACTTGCAAAAACATTGAAAAACGCTGTTTTCAACTATTCAAACTGACAAAATCATGTTTCTTCCGTGCGAAACGGCGATTTATGAGAAATTACGATAAAATTGCTGTTTTAAACTTGCAAAAACTTAGAAAAACGCTGTTTTGAACTATTCAAACTGACAAATTCATGTTTCTTTCGTGTAAAACGGCGATTTATGGGAAATGACGATAAAATTGCTGTTTTAAACTTGCAAAAACATAGAAAAACGCTGTTTTGAACTATTCAAACGGACAAATTCATGTTTCTTTCGTGTGAAACGGCGATTTATGAGAAATGACGATAAAATTGCTGTTTTAAACTTGCAAAAACATAGAAAAACGCTGTTTTGAACTATTCAAACTGACAAATTCATGTTTCTTTCGTGCGAAACGGCGATTTATGAGAAATGACGATAAAATTGCTGTTTTAAACTTGCAAAAACATAGAAAAACGCTGTTTTGACTAATCAAACTGACAAATTCATGTTTCTTTCGTGTGAAACGGCGATTTATGAGAAATGACGATAAAACTGCTGTTTTAAACTTGCAAAAACATAAAAAAACGCTGTTTTGAACTATTCAAACTGACAAATTCATGTTTCTTTCGTGCGAAACGGCGATTTATGAGAAATAACGATAAAATTTCTGTTTTAAACTTGCAAAAACTAAGAAAAACGCTGTTTTCAACTATTCAAACTGATAAATTCATGTTTCTTACGTTCGAAACGGTGGATTTTTGTGAAATCACGATAAAATTGCTGTTTTAAACTTGCAAAAACATAGAAAAACGCTGTTTTGAACTATTCAAACTGATAAATTCATGTTTTTTACGTTGGAAACGGTGGATTTTTGTGAAATCACGTTAAAATTGCTGTTTTAAACTTGCAAAAACATTGAAAAACGATGTTTTTAACTATTCAAACTGACAAATTCATGTTTCTTCCGTGCGAAACGGCGATTTATGAGAAATTACTATAAAATTGCTGTTTTAAACTTGCAAAAACATATAAAAACGCTGTTTTGAACTATTCAAACTGACAAATTCATGTTTCTTTCGTGTGAAACGGCGATTTATGAGAAATGACGATAAAATTGCTGTTTTAAGCTTGCAAAAACATAGAAAAACGCTGTTTTGAACTATTCAAACTGACAAATTCATGTTTCTTTCGTGCGAAACGGCGATTTATGAGAAATGACGATAAAATTGCTGTTTTAAACTTGCAAAAACATAGAAAAACACTGTTTTGAACTATTCAAACTGACAAATTCATGTTTCTTTCGTGTGAAACGGCGATTTATAAGAAATGACGATAAAATTGCTGTTTTAAACTTGCAAAAACATAGAAAAACGCTGTTTTGAACTATTCAAACTGACAAATTCATGTTTCTTTCGTGCGAAACGGCGATTTATGAGAAATGACGATAAAATTGCTGTTTTAAACTTGCAAAAACATAGAAAAACGCTGTTTTGAACTACTCAAACTGACAAATTCATGTTTCTTCCGTGCGAAACGGCGATTTATGAGAAATTACTATAAAATTGCTGTTTGAAACTTGCAAAAACATAGAAAAACGCTGTTTTGAACTATTCAAACTGACAAATTCATGTTTCTTTCGTGTGAAACGGCGATTTATGAGAAATGACGATAAAATTGCTGTTTTAAGCTTGCAAAAACATAGAAAAACGCTGTTTTGAACTATTCAAACTGACAAATTCATGTTTCTTTCGTGCGAATCGGCGATTTATGATAAATGACGATAAAATTGCTGTTTTAAACTTGCAAAAACATAGAAAAACGCTGTTTTCAACTATTCAAACTGATAAATTCATGTTTCTTACGTTCCAAACGGTGGATTTTTGTGAAATCACGATAAAATTGCTGTTTTAAACTTGCAAAAACATTGAAAAACGCTGTTTTCAACTATTCAAACTGACAAAATCATGTTTCTTCCGTGCGAAACGGCGATTTATGAGAAATTACGATAAAATTGCTGTTTTAAACTTGCAAAAACATAGAAAAACGCTGTTTTGAACTATTCAAACTGACAAATTCATGTTTCTTTCGTGTGAAACGGCGATTTATGAGAAATGACGATAAAATTGCTGTTTTAAACTTGCAAAAACATAGAAAAACGCTGTTTTGAACTACTCAAACTAACAAATTCATGTTTCTTCCGTGCGAAACGGCGATTTATGAGAAATTACTATAAAATTGCTGTTTTAAACTTGCAAAAACATAGAAAAACGCTGTTTTGAACTACTCAAACTGACAAATTCATGTTTCTTTCGTGTGAAACGGCGATTTATGAGAAATGACGATAAAATTGCTGCTTTAAACTTGCAAAAACATAGAAAAACGCTGTTTTGAACTATTCAAACTGACAAATTCATGTTTCTTTCGTGCGAAACGGCGATTTATGAGAAATGACGATAAAATTGCAGTTTTAAACTTGCAAAAACATAGAAAAACGCTGTTTTCAACTATTCAAACTGATAAATTCATGTTTCTTACGTTCCAAACGGTGGATTTTTGTGAAATCACGATAAAATTGCTTTTTTTAAATTTGCAAAAACATTGAAAAACGCTGTTTTCAACTATTCAAACTGACAAATTCATGTTTCTTCCGTGCGAAACGGCGATTTATGAGAAATTACGATAAAATTGCTGTTTTAAACTTGCAAAAACATAGAAAAACGCTGTTTTGAACTATTCAAACTGACAAATTCATGTTTCTTTCGTGTGAAACGGCGATTTATGAGAAATGACGATAAAATTGCTGTTTTAAACTTGCAAAAACATAGAAAAACGCTGTTTTGAACTATTCAAACGGACAAATTCATGTTTCTTTCGTGTGAAACGGCGATTTATGAGAAATGACGATAAAATAGCTATTTTAAACTTGCAAAAACATAGAAAAACGCTGTTTTGACTATTCAAACTGACAAATTCATGTTTCTTTCGTGTGAAACGGCGATTTATGAGAAATGACGATAAAATTGCTGTTTTAAACTTGCAAAAACATAGAAAAACGCTGTTTTGAACTATTCAAACTGACAAATTCATGTTTCTTTCGTGTGAAACGGCGATTTATGAGAAATGACGATAAAATTGCTGTTTTAAGCTTGCAAAAACATAGAAAAACGCTGTTTTGAACTATTCAAACTGACAAATTCATGTTTCTTTCGTGCGAAACGGCGATTTATGAGAAATGACGATAAAATTGCTGTTTTAAACTTGCAAAAACATAGAAAAACGCTGTTTTCAACTAATCAAACTGATAAATTCATGTTTCTTACGTTCCAAACGGTGGATTTTTGTGAAATCACGATAAAATTGCTGATTTAAACTTGCAAAAACATTGAAAAACGCTGTTTTCAACTATTCAAACTGACAAAATCATGTTTCTTCCGTGCGAAACGGCGATTTATGAGAAATTACGATAAAATTGCTGTTTTAAACTTGCAAAAACATAGAAAAACGCTGTTTTGAACTATTCAAACTGACAAATTCATGTTTCTTTCGTGTAAAACGGCGATTTATGGGAAATGACGATAAAATTGCTGTTTTAAACTTGCAAAAACATAGAAAACGCTGTTTTGAACTATTCAAACGGACAAATTCATGTTTCTTTCGTGTGAAACGGCGATTTATGAGAAATGACGATAAAATTGCTGTTTTAAACTTGCAAAAACATAGAAAAACGCTGTTTTGAACTATTCAAACTGACAAATTCATGTTTCTTTCGTGCGAAACGGCGATTTATGAGAAATGACGATAAAATTGCTGTTTTAAACTTGCAAAAACATAGAAAAACGCTGTTTTGACTAATCAAACTGACAAATTCATGTTTCTTTCGTGTGAAACGGCGAATTATGAGAAATGACGATAAAATTGCTGTTTTAACTTGCAAAAACATAAAAAAACGCTGTTTTGAACTATTCAAACTGACAAATTCATGTTTCTTTCGTGCGAAACGGCGATTTATGAGAAATAACGATAAAATTTCTGTTTTAAACTTGCAAAAACTAAGAAAAACGCTGTTTTCAACTATTCAAACTGATAAATTCATGTTTCTTACGTTCGAAACGGTGGATTTTTGTGAAATCACGATAAAATTGCTGTTTTAAACTTGCAAAAACATAGAAAAACGCTGTTTTGAACTATTCAAACTGATAAATTCATGTTTCTTACGTTGGAAACGGTGGATTTTTGTGAAATCACGTTAAAATTGCTGTTTTAAACTTGCAAAAACATTGAAAAACGATGTTTTTAACTATTCAAACTGACAAATTCATGTTTCTTCCGTGCGAAACGGCGATTTATGAGAAATTACTATAAAATTGCTGTTTTAAACTTGCAAAAACATATAAAAACGCTGTTTTGAACTATTCAAACTGACAAATTCATGTTTCTTTCGTGTGAAACGGCGATTTATGAGAAATGACGATAAAATTGCTGTTTTAAGCTTGCAAAAACATAGAAAAACGCTGTTTTGAACTATTCAAACTGACAAATTCATGTTTCTTTCGTGTGAAACGGCGATTTATGAGAAATGACGATAAAATTGCTGTTTTAAGCTTGCAAAAACATAGAAAAACGCTGTTTTCAACTAATCAAACTGATAAATTCATGTTTCTTACGTTCCAAACGGTGGATTTTTGTGAAATCACGATAAAATTGCTGATTTAAACTTGCAAAAACATTGAAAAACGCTGTTTTCAACTATTCAAACTGACAAAATCATGTTTCTTCCGTGCGAAACGGCGATTTATGAGAAATTACGATAAAATTGCTGTTTTAAACTTGCAAAAACATAGAAAAACGCTGTTTTGAACTATTCAAACTGACAAATTCATGTTTCTTTCGTGTAAAACGGCGATTTATGGGAAATGACGATAAAATTGCTGTTTTAAACTTGCAAAAACATAGAAAACGCTGTTTTGAACTATTCAAACGGACAAATTCATGTTTCTTTCGTGTGAAACGGCGATTTATGAGAAATGACGATAAAATTGCTGTTTTAAACTTGCAAAAACATAGAAAAACGCTGTTTTGAACTATTCAAACTGACAAATTCATGTTTCTTTCGTGCGAAACGGCGATTTATGAGAAATGACGATAAAATTGCTGTTTTAAACTTGCAAAAACATAGAAAAACGCTGTTTTGACTAATCAAACTGACAAATTCATGTTTCTTTCGTGTGAAACGGCGAATTATGAGAAATGACGATAAAATTGCTGTTTTAAACTTGCAAAAACATAAAAAAACGCTGTTTTGAACTATTCAAACTGACAAATTCATGTTTCTTTCGTGCGAAACGGCGATTTATGAGAAATAACGATAAAATTTCTGTTTTAAACTTGCAAAAACTAAGAAAAACGCTGTTTTCAACTATTCAAACTGATAAATTCATGTTTCTTACGTTCGAAACGGTGGATTTTTGTGAAATCACGATAAAATTGCTGTTTTAAACTTGCAAAAACATAGAAAAACGCTGTTTTGAACTATTCAAACTGATAAATTCATGTTTCTTACGTTGGAAACGGTGGATTTTTGTGAAAACACGTTAAAATTGCTGTTTTAAACTTGCAAAAACATTGAAAAACGATGTTTTTAACTATTCAAACTGACAAATTCATGTTTCTTCCGTGCGAAACGGCGATTTATGAGAAATTACTATAAAATTGCTGTTTTAAACTTGCAAAAACATATAAAAACGCTGTTTTGAACTATTCAAACTGACAAATTCATGTTTCTTTCGTGTGAAACGGCGATTTATGAGAAATGACGATAAAATTGCTGTTTTAAGCTTGCAAAAACATAGAAAAACGCTGTTTTGAACTATTCAAACTGACAAATTCATGTTTCTTTCGTGCGAAACGGCGATTTATGAGAAATGACGATAAAATTGCTGTTTTAAACTTGCAAAAACATAGAAAAACGCTGTTTTGAACTATTCAAACTGACAAATTCATGTTTCTTTCGTGTGAAACGGCGATTTATAAGAAATGACGATAAAATTGCTGTTTTAAACTTGCAAAAACATAGAAAAACGCTGTTTTGAACTATTCAAACTGACAAATTCATGTTTCTTTCGTGCGAAACGGCGATTTATGAGAAATGACGATAAAATTGCTGTTTTAAACTTGCAAAAACATAGAAAAACGCTGTTTTGAACTACTCAAACTGACAAATTCATGTTTCTTCCGTGCGAAACGGCGATTTATGAGAAATTACTATAAAATTGCTGTTTGAAACTTGCAAAAACATAGAAAAACGCTGTTTTGAACTATTCAAACTGACAAATTCATGTTTCTTTCGTGTGAAACGGCGATTTATGAGAAATGACGATAAAATTGCTGTTTTAAGCTTGCAAAAACATAGAAAAACGCTGTTTTGAACTATTCAAACTGACAAATTCATGTTTCTTTCGTGCGAAACGGCGATTTATGATAAATGACGATAAAATTGCTGTTTTAAACTTGCAAAAACATAGAAAAACGCTGTTTTCAACTATTCAAACTGATAAATTCATGTTTCTTACGTTCCAAACGGTGGATTTTTGTGAAATCACGATAAAATTGCTGTTTTAAACTTGCAAAAACATTGAAAAACGCTGTTTTCAACTATTCAAACTGACAAAATCATGTTTCTTCCGTGCGAAACGGCGATTTATGAGAAATTACGATAAAATTGCTGTTTTAAACTTGCAAAAACATAGAAAAACGCTGTTTTGAACTATTCAAACTGACAAATTCATGTTTCTTTCGTGTGAAACGGCGATTTATGAGTAATGACGATAAAATTGCTGTTTTAAACTTGCAAAAACATAGAAAAACGCTGTTTTGAACTACTCAAACTAACAAATTCATGTTTCTTCCGTGCGAAACGGCGATTTATGAGAAATTACTATAAAATTGCTGTTTTAAACTTGCAAAAACATAGAAAAACGCTGTTTTGAACTACTCAAACTGACAAATTCATGTTTCTTTCGTGTGAAACGGCGATTTATGAGAAATGACGATAAAATTGCTGCTTTAAACTTGCAAAAACATAGAAAAACGCTGTTTTGAACTATTCAAACTGACAAATTCATGTTTCTTTCGTGCGAAACGGCGATTTATGAGAAATGACGATAAAATTGCAGTTTTAAACTTGCAAAAACATAGAAAAACGTTGTTTTCAACTATTCAAACTGATAAATTCATGTTTCTTACGTTCCAAACGGTGGATTTTTGTGATATCACGATAAAATTGCTTTTTTTAAATTTGCAAAAACATTGAAAAACGCTGTTTTCAACTATTCAAACTGACAAATTCATGTTTCTTCCGTGCGAAACGGCGATTTATGAGAAATTACGATAAAATTGCTGTTTTAAACTTGCAAAAACATAGAAAAACGCTGTTTTGAACTATTCAAACTGACAAATTCATGTTTCTTTCGTGTGAAACGGCGATTTATGAGAAATGACGATAAAATTGCTGTTTTAAACTTGCAAAAACATAGAAAAACGCTGTTTTGAACTATTCAAACGGACAAATTCATGTTTCTTTCGTGTGAAACGGCGATTTATGAGAAATGACGATAAAATTGCTATTTTAAACTTGCAAAAACATAGAAAAACGCTGTTTTGACTATTCAAACTGACAAATTCATGTTTCTTTCGTGTGAAACGGCGATTTATGAGAAATGACGATAAAATTGCTGTTTTAAACTTGCAAAAACATAGAAAAACGCTGTTTTGAACTATTCAAACTGACAAATTCATGTTTCTTTCGTGTGAAACGGCGATTTATGAGAAATGACGATAAAATTGCTGTTTTAAGCTTGCAAAAACATAGAAAAACGCTGTTTTGAACTATTCAAACTGACAAATTCATGTTTCTTTCGTGCGAAACGGCGATTTATGATAAATGACGATAAAATTGCTGTTTTAAACTTGCAAAAACATAGAAAAACGCTGTTTTCAACTATTCAAACTGATAAATTCATGTTTCTTACGTTCCAAACGGTGGATTTTTGTGAAATCACGATAAAATTGCTGTTTTAAACTTGCAAAAACATTGAAAAACGCTGTTTTCAACTATTCAAACTGACAAAATCATGTTTCTTCCGTGCGAAACGGCGATTTATGAGAAATTACGATAAAATTGCTGTTTTAAACTTGCAAAAACATAGAAAAACGCTGTTTTGAACTATTCAAACTGACAAATTCATGTTTCTTTCGTGTGAAACGGCGATTTATGAGTAATGACGATAAAATTGCTGTTTTAAACTTGCAAAAACATAGAAAAACGCTGTTTTGAACTACTCAAACTAACAAATTCATGTTTCTTCCGTGCGAAACGGCGATTTATGAGAAATTACTATAAAATTGCTGTTTTAAACTTGCAAAAACATAGAAAAACGCTGTTTTGAACTACTCAAACTGACAAATTCATGTTTCTTTCGTGTGAAACGGCGATTTATGAGAAATGACGATAAAATTGCTGCTTTAAACTTGCAAAAACATAGAAAAACGCTGTTTTGAACTATTCAAACTGACAAATTCATGTTTCTTTCGTGCGAAACGGCGATTTATGAGAAATGACGATAAAATTGCAGTTTTAAACTTGCAAAAACATAGAAAAACGTTGTTTTCAACTATTCAAACTGATAAATTCATGTTTCTTACGTTCCAAACGGTGGATTTTTGTGATATCACGATAAAATTGCTTTTTTTAAATTTGCAAAAACATTGAAAAACGCTGTTTTCAACTATTCAAACTGACAAATTCATGTTTCTTCCGTGCGAAACGGCGATTTATGAGAAATTACGATAAAATTGCTGTTTTAAACTTGCAAAAACATAGAAAAACGCTGTTTTGAACTATTCAAACTGACAAATTCATGTTTCTTTCGTGTGAAACGGCGATTTATGAGAAATGACGATAAAATTGCTGTTTTAAACTTGCAAAAACATAGAAAAACGCTGTTTTGAACTATTCAAACGGACAAATTCATGTTTCTTTCGTGTGAAACGGCGATTTATGAGAAATGACGATAAAATTGCTATTTTAAACTTGCAAAAACATAGAAAAACGCTGTTTTGACTATTCAAACTGACAAATTCATGTTTCTTTCGTGTGAAACGGCGATTTATGAGAAATGACGATAAAATTGCTGTTTTAAACTTGCAAAAACATAGAAAAACGCTGTTTTGAACTATTCAAACTGACAAATTCATGTTTCTTTCGTGTGAAACGGCGATTTATGAGAAATGACGATAAAATTGCTGTTTTAAGCTTGCAAAAACATAGAAAAACGCTGTTTTGAACTATTCAAACTGACAAATTCATGTTTCTTTCGTGCGAAACGGCGATTTATGAGAAATGACGATAAAATTGCTGTTTTAAACTTGCAAAAACATAGAAAAACGCTGTTTTCAACTAATCAAACTGATAAATTCATGTTTCTAACGTTCCGAACGGTGGATTTTTGTGAAATCACGATAAAATTGCTGATTTAAACTTGCAAAAACATTGAAAAACGCTGTTTTCAACTATTCAAACTGACAAAATCATGTTTCTTCCGTGCGAAACGGCGATTTATGAGAAATTACGATAAAATTGCTGTTTTAAACTTGCAAAAACATAGAAAAACGCTGTTTTGAACTATTCAAACTGACAAATTCATGTTTCTTTCGTGTAAAACGGCGATTTATGGGAAATGACGATAAAATTGCTGTTTTAAACTTGCAAAAACATAGAAAACGCTGTTTTGAACTATTCAAACGGACAAATTCATGTTTCTTTCGTGTGAAACGGCGATTTATGAGAAATGACGATAAAATTGCTGTTTTAAACTTGCAAAAACATAGAAAAACGCTGTTTTGAACTATTCAAACTGACAAATTCATGTTTCTTTCGTGCGAAACGGCGATTTATGAGAAATGACGATAAAATTGCTGTTTTAAACTTGCAAAAACATAGAAAAACGCTGTTTTGACTAATCAAACTGACAAATTCATGTTTCTTTCGTGTGAAACGGCGAATTATGAGAAATGACGATAAAATTGCTGTTTTAAACTTGCAAAAACAAAAAAAAAACGCTGTTTTGAACTATTCAAACTGACAAATTCATGTTTCTTTCGTGCGAAACGGCGATTTATGAGAAATAACGATAAAATTTCTGTTTTAAACTTGCAAAAACTAAGAAAAACGCTGTTTTCAACTATTCAAACTGATAAATTCATGTTTCTTACGTTCGAAACGGTGGATTTTTGTGAAATCACGATAAAATTGCTGTTTTAAACTTGCAAAAACATAGAAAAACGCTGTTTTGAACTATTCAAACTGATAAATTCATGTTTCTTACGTTGGAAACGGTGGATTTTTGTGAAATCACGTTAAAATTGCTGTTTTAAACTTGCAAAAACATTGAAAAACGATGTTTTTAACTATTCAAACTGACAAATTCATGTTTCTTCCGTGCGAAACGGCGATTTATGAGAAATTACTATAAAATTGCTGTTTTAAACTTGCAAAAACATATAAAAACGCTGTTTTGAACTATTCAAACTGACAAATTCATGTTTCTTTCGTGTGAAACGGCGATTTATGAGAAATGACGATAAAATTGCTGTTTTAAGCTTGCAAAAACATAGAAAAACGCTGTTTTGAACTATTCAAACTGACAAATTCATGTTTCTTTCGTGCGAAACGGCGATTTATGAGAAATGACGATAAAATTGCTGTTTTAAACTTGCAAAAACATAGAAAAACGCTGTTTTGAACTATTCAAACTGACAAATTCATGTTTCTTTCGTGTGAAACGGCGATTTATAAGAAATGACGATAAAATTGCTGTTTTAAACTTGCAAAAACATAGAAAAACGCTGTTTTGAACTATTCAAACTGACAAATTCATGTTTCTTTCGTGCGAAACGGCGATTTATGAGAAATGACGATAAAATTGCTGTTTTAAACTTGCAAAAACATATAAAAACGCTGTTTTGAACTACTCAAACTGACAAATTCATGTTTCTTCCGTGCGAAACGGCGATTTATGAGAAATTACTATAAAATTGCTGTTTGAAACTTGCAAAAACATAGAAAAACGCTGTTTTGAACTATTCAAACTGACAAATTCATGTTTCTTTCGTGTGAAACGGCGATTTATGAGAAATGACGATAAAATTGCTGTTTTAAGCTTGCAAAAACATAGAAAAACGCTGTTTTGAACTATTCAAACTGACAAATTCATGTTTCTTTCGTGCGAAACGGCGATTTATGATAAATGACGATAAAATTGCTGTTTTAAACTTGCAAAAACATAGAAAAACGCTGTTTTCAACTATTCAAACTGATAAATTCATGTTTCTTACGTTCCAAACGGTGGATTTTTGTGAAATCACGATAAAATTGCTGTTTTAAACTTGCAAAAACATTGAAAAACGCTGTTTTCAACTATTCAAACTGACAAAATCATGTTTCTTCCGTGCGAAACGGCGATTTATGAGAAATTACGATAAAATTGCTGTTTTAAACTTGCAAAAACTTAGAAAAACGCTGTTTTGAACTATTCAAACTGACAAATTCATGTTTCTTTCGTGTGAAACGGCGATTTATGAGAAATGACGATAAAATTGCTGTTTTAAACTTGCAAAAACATAGAAAAACGCTGTTTTGAACTACTCAAACTAACAAATTCATGTTTCTTCCGTGCGAAACGGCGATTTATGAGAAATTACTATAAAATTGCTGTTTTAAACTTGCAAAAACATAGAAAAACGCTGTTTTGAACTACTCAAACTGACAAATTCATGTTTCTTTCGTGTGAAACGGCGATTTATGAGAAATGACGATAAAATTGCTGCTTTAAACTTGCAAAAACATAGAAAAACGCTGTTTTGAACTATTCAAACTGACAAATTCATGTTTCTTTCGTGCGAAACGGCGATTTATGAGAAATGACGATAAAATTGCAGTTTTAAACTTGCAAAAACATAGAAAAACGCTGTTTTCAACTATTCAAACTGATAAATTCATGTTTCTTACGTTCCAAACGGTGGATTTTTGTGAAATCACGATAAAATTGCTTTTTTTAAATTTGCAAAAACATTTAAAAACGCTGTTTTCAACTATTCAAACTGACAAATTCATGTTTCTTCCGTGCGAAACGGCGATTTATGAGAAATTACGATAAAATTGCTGTTTTAAACTTGCAAAAACATAGAAAAACGCTGTTTTGAACTATTCAAACTGACAAATTCATGTTTCTTTCGTGTGAAACGGCGATTTATGAGAAATGACGATAAAATTGCTGTTTTAAACTTGCAAAAACATAGAAAAACGCTGTTTTGAACTATTCAAACGGACAAATTCATGTTTCTTTCGTGTGAAACGGCGATTTATGAGAAATGACGATTAAATTGCTATTTTAAACTTGCAAAAACATAGAAAAACGCTGTTTTGACTATTCAAACTGACAAATTCATGTTTCTTTCGTGTGAAACGGCGATTTATGAGAAATGACGATAAAATTGCTGTTTTAAACTTGCAAAAACATAAAAAAACGCTGTTTTGAACTATTCAAACTGACAAATTCATGTTTCTTTCGTGCGAAACGGCGATTTATGAGAAATGACGATAAAATTTCTGTTTTAAACTTGCAAAAACATAGAAAAACGCTGTTTTCAACTATTCAAACTGATAAATTCATGTTTCTTACGTTCGAAACGGTGGATTTTGTGAAATCATGATAAAATTGCTGTTTTAAACCTGCAAAAACATAGAAAAACGCTGTTTTGAACTATTCAAACTGACAAATTCATGTTTCTTTCGTGTGAAACGGCGATTTATGAGAAATGACGATAAAATTGCTGTTTTAAACTTGCAAAAACATAGAAAAACGCTGTTTTGAACTACTCAAACTGACAAATTCATGTTTCTTCCGTGCGAAACGGCGATTTATGAGAAATTACTATAAAATTGCTGTTTGAAACTTGCAAAAACATAGAAAAACGCTGTTTTGAACTATTCAAAATGACAAATTCATGTTTCTTTCGTGCGAAACGGCGATTTATGAGAAATGACGATAAAATTGCTGTTTTAAACTTGCAAAAACATAAAAAAACGCTGTTTTCAACTATTCAAACTGATAAATTCATGTTTCTTACGTTCGAAACGGTGGATTTTTGTGAAATCACGTTAAAATTGCTGTTTTAAACTTGCAAAAACATTGAAAAACGATGTTTTTAACTATTCAAACTGACAAATTCATGTTTCTTCCGTGCGAAACGGCGATTTATGAGAAATTACTATAAAATTGCTGTTTTAAACTTGCAAAAACATAGAAAAATGCTGTTTTGAACTATTCAAACAGACAAATTCATGTTTCTTTCGTGTGAAACGGCGATTTATGAGAAATGACGATAAAATTGCTGTTTTAAACTTGCAAAAACATAGAAAAACGCTGTTTTGAACTATTCAAACTGACAAATTCATGTTTCTTTCGTGTGTAACGGCGATTTATGAGAAATGACGATAAAATTGCTGTTTTAAGCTTGCAAAAACTTAGAAAAATGCTGTTTTGAACTATTCAAACTGACAAATTCATGTTTCTTTCGTGCGAAACGGCGATTTATGAGAAATGACGATAAAATTGCTGTTTTAAACTTGCAAAAACATAGAAAAACGCTGTTTTCAACTATTCAAACTGATAAATTCATGTTTCTTACGTTTGAAACGGTGGATTTTTGTGAAATCACGATAAAATTGCTGTTTTAAACTTGCAAAAACATAGAAAAACGCTGTTTTCAACTATTCAAACTGATAAATTCATGTTTCTTACGTTGGAAACGGTGGATTTTTGTGAAATCACGTTAAAATTGCTGTTTTAAACTTGCAAAAACATTGAAAAACGATGTTTTCAACTATTCAAACTGACAAATTCATGTTTCTTCCGTGCGAAACGGCGATTTATGAGAAATTACTATAAAATTGCTGTTTTAAACTTGCAAAAACATAGAAAAATGCTGTTTTGAACTATTCAAACAGACAAATTCATGTTTCTTTCGTGTGAAACGGCGATTTATGAGAAATGACGATAAAATTGCTGTTTTAAACTTGCAAAAACATAGAAAAACGCTTTTTTGAACTATTCAAACTGACAAATTCATGTTTCTTTCGTGTGAAACGGCGATTTATGAGAAATGACGATAAAATTGCTGTTTTAAGCTTGCAAAAACTTAGAAAAATGCTGTTTTGAACTATTCAAACTGACAAATTCATGTTTCTATCGTGCGAAACGGCGATTTATGAGAAATGACGATAAAATTGCTGTTTTAAACTTGCAAAAACATAGAAAAACGCTGTTTTGAACTACTCAAACTAACAAATTCATGTTTCTTCCGTGCGAAACGGCGATTTATGAGAAATTACTATAAAATTGCTGTTTTGAACTTGCAAAACATAGAAAAACGCTGTTTTGAACTACTCAAACTGACAAATTCATGTTTCTTTCGTGTGAAACGGCGATTTATGAGAAATGACGATAAAATTGCTGCTTTAAACTTGCAAAAACATAGAAAAACGCTGTTTTGAACTACTCAAACTAACAAATTCATGTTTCTTCCGTGCGAAACGGCGATTTATGAGAAATTACTATAAAATTGCTGTTTTGAACTTGCAAAAACATAGAAAAACGCTGTTTTGAACTATTCAAACTGACAAATTCATGTTTCTTTTGTGCGAAACGGCGATTTATGAGAAATGACGATAAAATTGCAGTTTTAAACTTGCAAAAACATAGAAAAACGCTGTTTTGAACTACTCAAACTAACAAATTCATGTTTCTTCCGTGCGAAACGGCGATTTATGAGAAATTACTATAAAATTGCTGTTTTGAACTTGCAAAAACATAGAAAAACGCTGTTTTGAACTACTCAAACTGACAAATTCATGTTTCTTTCGTGTGAAACGGCGATTTATGAGAAATGACGATAAAATTGCTGTTTTAAACTTGCAAAAACATTGAAAAAACGCTGTTTTCAACTATTCAAACTGACAAAATCATGTTTCTTCCGTGCGAAACGGCGATTTATGAGAAATTACGATAAAATTGCTGTTTTAAACTTGCAAAAACATAGAAAAACGCTGTTTTGAACTACTCAAACTGACAAATTCATGTTTCTTCCGTGCGAAACGGCGATTTATGAGAAATTACTATAAAATTGCTGTTTTGAACTTGCAAAAACTTAGAAAAATGCTGTTTTCAACTATTCAAACTGATAAATTCATGTTTCTTACGTTCCAAACGGTGGATTTTTGTGAAATCACGATAAAATTGCTGTTTTAAACTTGCAAAAACATTGAAAAACGCTGTTTTCAACTATTCAAACTGACAAAATCATGTTTCTTCCGTGCGAAACGGCGATTTATGAGAAATTACGATAAAATTGCTGTTTTAAACTTGCAAAAACATAGAAAAACGCTGTTTTGAACTATTCAAACTGACAAATTCATGTTTCTTTCGTGCGAAACGGCGATTTATGAGAAATGACGATAAAATTGCTGTTTTAAACTTGCAAAAACATAGAAAAACGCTGTTTTGAACTACTCAAACTAACAAATTCATGTTTCTTCCGTGCGAAACGGCGATTTATGAGAAATTACTATAAAATTGCTGTTTTGAACTTGCAAAAACATAGAAAAACGCTGTTTTGAACTACTCAAACTGACAAATTCATGTTTCTTTCGTGTGAAACGGCGATTTATGAGAAATGACGATAAAATTGCTGCTTTAAACTTGCAAAAACATAGAAAAACGCTGTTTTGAACTATTCAAACTGACAAATTCATGTTTCTTTCGTGCGAAACGGCGATTTATGAGAAATGACGATAAAATTGCAGTTTTAAACTTGCAAAAACATAGAAAAACGCTGTTTTCAACTATTCAAACTGATAAATTCATGTTTCTTACGTTCCAAACGGTGGATTTTTGTGAAATCACGATAAAATTGCTTTTTTTAAATTTGCAAAAACATTTAAAAACGCTGTTTTCAACTATTCAAACTGACAAATTCATGTTTCTTCCGTGCGAAACGGCGATTTATGAGAAATTACGATAAAATTGCTGTTTTAAACTTGCAAAAACATAGAAAAACGCTGTTTTGAACTATTCAAACTGACAAATTCATGTTTCTTTCGTGTGAAACGGCGATTTATGAGAAATGACGATAAAATTGCTGTTTTAAACTTGCAAAAACATAGAAAAACGCTGTTTTGAACTATTCAAACGGACAAATTCATGTTTCTTTCGTGTGAAACGGCGATTTATGAGAAATGACGATTAAATTGCTATTTTAAACTTGCAAAAACATAGAAAAACGCTGTTTTGACTATTCAAACTGACAAATTCATGTTTCTTTCGTGTGAAACGGCGATTTATGAGAAATGACGATAAAATTGCTGTTTTAAACTTGCAAAAACATAAAAAAACGCTGTTTTGAACTATTCAAACTGACAAATTCATGTTTCTTTCGTGCGAAACGGCGATTTATGAGAAATGACGATAAAATTTCTGTTTTAAACTTGCAAAAACATAGAAAAACGCTGTTTTCAACTATTCAAACTGATAAATTCATGTTTCTTACGTTCGAAACGGTGGATTTTTGTGAAATCATGATAAAATTGCTGTTTTAAACCTGCAAAAACATAGAAAAACGCTGTTTTGAACTATTCAAACTGACAAATTCATGTTTCTTTCGTGTGAAACGGCGATTTATGAGAAATGACGATAAAATTGCTGTTTTAAACTTGCAAAAACATAGAAAAACGCTGTTTTGAACTACTCAAACTGACAAATTCATGTTTCTTCCGTGCGAAACGGCGATTTATGAGAAATTACTATAAAATTGCTGTTTGAAACTTGCAAAAACATAGAAAAACGCTGTTTTGAACTATTCAAAATGACAAATTCATGTTTCTTTCGTGCGAAACGGCGATTTATGAGAAATGACGATAAAATTGCTGTTTTAAACTTGCAAAAACATAGAAAAACGCTGTTTTGAACTATTCAAACTGACAAATTCATGTTTCTTTCGTGCGAAACGGCGATTTATGAGAAATGACGATAAAATTGCAGTTTTAAACTTGCAAAAACATAGAAAAACGCTGTTTTCAACTATTCAAACTGATAAATTCATGTTTCTTACGTTCCAAACGGTGGATTTTTGTGAAATCACGATAAAATTGCTTTTTTTAAATTTGCAAAAACATTGAAAAACGCTGTTTTCAACTATTCAAACTGACAAATTCATGTTTCTTCCGTGCGAAACGGCGATTTATGAGAAATTACGATAAAATTGCTGTTTTAAACTTGCAAAAACATAGAAAAACGCTGTTTTGAACTATTCAAACTGACAAATTCATGTTTCTTTCGTGTGAAACGGCGATTTATGAGAAATGACGATAAAATTGCTGTTTTAAACTTGCAAAAACATAGAAAAACGCTGTTTTGAACTATTCAAACGGACAAATTCATGTTTCTTTCGTGTGAAACGGCGATTTATGAGAAATGACGATAAAATTGCTATTTTAAACTTGCAAAAACATAGAAAAACGCTGTTTTGACTATTCAAACTGACAAATTCATGTTTCTTTCGTGTGAAACGGCGATTTATGAGAAATGACGATAAAATTGCTGTTTTAAACTTGCAAAAACATAGAAAAACGCTGTTTTGAACTATTCAAACTGACAAATTCATGTTTCTTTCGTGTGAAACGGCGATTTATGAGAAATGACGATAAAATTGCTGTTTTAAGCTTGCAAAAACATAGAAAAACGCTGTTTTGAACTATTCAAACTGACAAATTCATGTTTCTTTCGTGCGAAACGGCGATTAATGAGAAATGACGATAAAATTGCTGTTTTAAACTTGAAAAAACATAGAAAAAACGCTGTTTTCAACTAATCAAACTGATAAATTCATGTTTCTTACGTTCCAAACGGTGGATTTTTGTGAAATCACGATAAAATTGCTGATTTAAACTTGCAAAAACATTGAAAAACGCTGTTTTCAACTATTCAAACTGACAAAATCATGTTTCTTCCGTGCGAAACGGCGATTTATGAGAAATTACGATAAAATTGCTGTTTTAAACTTGCAAAAACATAGAAAAACGCTGTTTTGAACTATTCAAACTGACAAATTCATGTTTCTTTCGTGTAAAACGGCGATTTATGGGAAATGACGATAAAATTGCTGTTTTAAACTTGCAAAAACATAGAAAACGCTGTTTTGAACTATTCAAACGGACAAATTCATGTTTCTTTCGTGTGAAACGGCGATTTATGAGAAATGACGATAAAATTGCTGTTTTAAACTTGCAAAAACATAGAAAAACGCTGTTTTGAAATATTCAAACTGACAAATTCATGTTTCTTTCGTGCGAAACGGCGATTTATGAGAAATGACGATAAAATTGCTGTTTTAAACTTGCAAAAACATAGAAAAACGCTGTTTTGACTAATCAAACTGACAAATTCATGTTTCTTTCGTGTGAAACGGCGAATTATGAGAAATGACGATAAAATTGCTGTTTTAAACTTGCAAAAACAAAAAAAAACGCTGTTTTGAACTATTCAAACTGACAAATTCATGTTTCTTTCGTGCGAAACGGCGATTTATGAGAAATAACGATAAAATTTCTGTTTTAAACTTGCAAAAACTAAGAAAAACGCTGTTTTCAACTATTCAAACTGATAAATTCATGTTTCTTACGTTCGAAACGGTGGATTTTTGTGAAATCACGATAAAATTGCTGTTTTAAACTTGCAAAAACATAGAAAAACGCTGTTTTGAACTATTCAAACTGATAAATTCATGTTTCTTACGTTGGAAACGGTGGATTTTTGTGAAATCACGTTAAAATTGCTGTTTTAAACTTGCAAAAACATTGAAAAACGATGTTTTTAACTATTCAAACTGACAAATTCATGTTTCTTCCGTGCGAAACGGCGATTTATGAGAAATTACTATAAAATTGCTGTTTTAAACTTGCAAAAACATATAAAAACGCTGTTTTGAACTATTCAAACTGACAAATTCATGTTTCTTTCGTGTGAAACGGCGATTTATGAGAAATGACGATAAAATTGCTGTTTTAAGCTTGCAAAAACATAGAAAAACGCTGTTTTGAACTATTCAAACTGACAAATTCATGTTTCTTTCGTGCGAAACGGCGATTTATGAGAAATGACGATAAAATTGCTGTTTTAAACTTGCAAAAACATAGAAAAACGCTGTTTTGAACTATTCAAACTGACAAATTCATGTTTCTTTCGTGTGAAACGGCGATTTATAAGAAATGACGATAAAATTGCTGTTTTAAACTTGCAAAAACATAGAAAAACGCTGTTTTGAACTATTCAAACTGACAAATTCATGTTTCTTTCGTGCGAAACGGCGATTTATGAGAAATGACGATAAAATTGCTGTTTTAAACTTGCAAAAACATATAAAAACGCTGTTTTGAACTACTCAAACTGACAAATTCATGTTTCTTCCGTGCGAAACGGCGATTTATGAGAAATTACTATAAAATTGCTGTTTGAAACTTGCAAAAACATAGAAAAACGCTGTTTTGAACTATTCAAACTGACAAATTCATGTTTCTTTCGTGTGAAACGGCGATTTATGAGAAATGACGATAAAATTGCTGTTTTAAGCTTGCAAAAACATAGAAAAAACGCTGTTTTGAACTATTCAAACTGACAAATTCATGTTTCTTTCGTGCGAAACGGCGATTTATGATAAATGACGATAAAATTGCTGTTTTAAACTTGCAAAAACATAGAAAAACGCTGTTTTCAACTATTCAAACTGATAAATTCATGTTTCTTACGTTCCAAACGGTGGATTTTTGTGAAATCACGATAAAATTGCTGTTTTAAACTTGCAAAAACATTGAAAAACGCTGTTTTCAACTATTCAAACTGACAAAATCATGTTTCTTCCGTGCGAAACGGCGATTTATGAGAAATTACGATAAAATTGCTGTTTTAAACTTGCAAAAACTTAGAAAAACGCTGTTTTGAACTATTCAAACTGACAAATTCATGTTTCTTTCGTGTGAAACGGCGATTTATGAGAAATGACGATAAAATTGCTGTTTTAAACTTGCAAAAACATAGAAAAACGCTGTTTTGAACTACTCAAACTAACAAATTCATGTTTCTTCCGTGCGAAACGGCGATTTATGAGAAATTACTATAAAATTGCTGTTTTAAACTTGCAAAAACATAGAAAAACGCTGTTTTGAACTACTCAAACTGACAAATTCATGTTTCTTTCGTGTGAAACGGCGATTTATGAGAAATGACGATAAAATTGCTGCTTTAAACTTGCAAAAACATAGAAAAACGCTGTTTTGAACTATTCAAACTGACAAATTCATGTTTCTTTCGTGCGAAACGGCGATTTATGAGAAATGACGATAAAATTGCAGTTTTAAACTTGCAAAAACATAGAAAAACGCTGTTTTCAACTATTCAAACTGATAAATTCATGTTTCTTACGTTCCAAACGGTGGATTTTTGTGAAATCACGATAAAATTGCTTTTTTTAAATTTGCAAAAACATTTAAAAACGCTGTTTTCAACTATTCAAACTGACAAATTCATGTTTCTTCCGTGCGAAACGGCGATTTATGAGAAATTACGATAAAATTGCTGTTTTAAACTTGCAAAAACATAGAAAAACGCTGTTTTGAACTATTCAAACTGACAAATTCATGTTTCTTTCGTGTGAAACGGCGATTTATGAGAAATGACGATAAAATTGCTGTTTTAAACTTGCAAAAACATAGAAAAACGCTGTTTTGAACTATTCAAACGGACAAATTCATGTTTCTTTCGTGTGAAACGGCGATTTATGAGAAATGACGATTAAATTGCTATTTTAAACTTGCAAAAACATAGAAAAACGCTGTTTTGACTATTCAAACTGACAAATTCATGTTTCTTTCGTGTGAAACGGCGATTTATGAGAAATGACGATAAAATTGCTGTTTTAAACTTGCAAAAACATAAAAAAACGCTGTTTTGAACTATTCAAACTGACAAATTCATGTTTCTTTCGTGCGAAACGGCGATTTATGAGAAATGACGATAAAATTTCTGTTTTAAACTTGCAAAAACATAGAAAAACGCTGTTTTCAACTATTCAAACTGATAAATTCATGTTTCTTACGTTCGAAACGGTGGATTTTTGTGAAATCATGATAAAATTGCTGTTTTAAACCTGCAAAAACATAGAAAAACGCTGTTTTGAACTATTCAAACTGACAAATTCATGTTTCTTTCGTGTGAAACGGCGATTTATGAGAAATGACGATAAAATTGCTGTTTTAAACTTGCAAAAACATAGAAAAACGCTGTTTTGAACTACTCAAACTGACAAATTCATGTTTCTTCCGTGCGAAACGGCGATTTATGAGAAATTACTATAAAATTGCTGTTTGAAACTTGCAAAAACATAGAAAAACGCTGTTTTGAACTATTCAAAATGACAAATTCATGTTTCTTTCGTGCGAAACGGCGATTTATGAGAAATGACGATAAAATTGCTGTTTTAAACTTGCAAAAACATAAAAAAACGCTGTTTTCAACTATTCAAACTGATAAATTCATGTTTCTTACGTTCGAAACGGTGGATTTTTGTGAAATCACGTTAAAATTGCTGTTTTAAACTTGCAAAAACATTGAAAAACGATGTTATTAACTATTCAAACTGACAAATTCATGTTTCTTCCGTGCGAAACGGCGATTTATGAGAAATTACTATAAAATTGCTGTTTTAAACTTGCAAAAACATAGAAAAATGCTGTTTTGAACTATTCAAACAGACAAATTCATGTTTCTTTCGTGTGAAACGGCGATTTATGAGAAATGACGATAAAATTGCTGTTTTAAACTTGCAAAAACATAGAAAAACGCTGTTTTGAACTATTCAAACTGACAAATTCATGTTTCTTTCGTGTGTAACGGCGATTTATGAGAAATGACGATAAAATTGCTGTTTTAAGCTTGCAAAAACTTAGAAAAATGCTGTTTTGAACTATTCAAACTGACAAATTCATGTTTCTTTCGTGCGAAACGGCGATTTATGAGAAATGACGATAAAATTGCTGTTTTAAACTTGCAAAAACATAGAAAAACGCTGTTTTCAACTATTCAAACTGATAAATTCATGTTTCTTACGTTTGAAACGGTGGATTTTTGTGAAATCACGATAAAATTGCTGTTTTAAACTTGCAAAAACATAGAAAAACGCTGTTTTCAACTATTCAAACTGATAAATTCATGTTTCTTACGTTGGAAACGGTGGATTTTTGTGAAATCACGTTAAAATTGCTGTTTTAAACTTGCAAAAACATTGAAAAACGATGTTTTCAACTATTCAAACTGACAAATTCATGTTTCTTCCGTGCGAAACGGCGATTTATGAGAAATTACTATAAAATTGCTGTTTTAAACTTGCAAAAACATAGAAAAATGCTGTTTTGAACTATTCAAACAGACAAATTCATGTTTCTTTCGTGTGAAACGGCGATTTATGAGAAATGACGATAAAATTGCTGTTTTAAACTTGCAAAAACATAGAAAAACGCTGTTTTGAACTATTCAAACTGACAAATTCATGTTTCTTTCTTGTGAAACGGCGATTTATGAGAAATGACGATAAAATTGCTGTTTTAAGCTTGCAAAAACTTAGAAAAATGCTGTTTTGAACTATTCAAACTGACAAATTCATGTTTCTATCGTGCGAAACGGCGATTTATGAGAAATGACGATAAAATTGCTGTTTTAAACTTGCAAAAACATAGAAAAACGCTGTTTTCAACTATTCAAACTGATAAATTCATGTTTCTTACGTTCCAAACGGTGGATTTTTGTGAAATCACGATAAAATTGCTGTTTTAAACTTGCAAAAACATTGAAAAACGCTGTTTTCAACTATTCAAACTGACAAAATCATGTTTCTTCCGTGCGAAACGGCGATTTATGAGAAATTACGATAAAATTGCTGTTTTAAACTTGCAAAAACATAGAAAAACGCTGTTTTGAACTATTCAAACTGACAAATTCATGTTTCTTTCGTGCGAAACGGCGATTTATGAGAAATGACGATAAAATTGCTGTTTTAAACTTGCAAAAACATAGAAAAACGCTGTTTTGAACTACTCAAACTAACAAATTCATGTTTCTTCCGTGCGAAACGGCGATTTATGAGAAATTACTATAAAATTGCTGTTTTGAACTTGCAAAAACATAGAAAAACGCTGTTTTGAACTACTCAAACTGACAAATTCATGTTTCTTTCGTGTGAAACGGCGATTTATGAGAAATGACGATAAAATTGCTGCTTTAAACTTGCAAAAACATAGAAAAACGCTGTTTTGAACTATTCAAACTGACAAATTCATGTTTCTTTCGTGCGAAACGGCGATTTATGAGAAATGACGATAAAATTGCAGTTTTAAACTTGCAAAAACATAGAAAAACGCTGTTTTCAACTATTCAAACTGATAAATTCATGTTTCTTACGTTCCAAACGGTGGATTTTTGTGAAATCACGATAAAATTGCTTTTTTTAAATTTGCAAAAACATTTAAAAACGCTGTTTTCAACTATTCAAACTGACAAATTCATGTTTCTTCCGTGCGAAACGGCGATTTATGAGAAATTACGATAAAATTGCTGTTTTAAACTTGCAAAAACATAGAAAAACGCTGTTTTGAACTATTCAAACTGACAAATTCATGTTTCTTTCGTGTGAAACGGCGATTTATGAGAAATGACGATAAAATTGCTGTTTTAAACTTGCAAAAACATAGAAAAAACGCTGTTTTGAACTATTCAAACGGACAAATTCATGTTTCTTTCGTGTGAAACGGCGATTTATGAGAAATGACGATTAAATTGCTATTTTAAACTTGCAAAAACATAGAAAAACGCTGTTTTGACTATTCAAACTGACAAATTCATGTTTCTTTCGTGTGAAACGGCGATTTATGAGAAATGACGATAAAATTGCTGTTTTAAACTTGCAAAAACATAAAAAAACGCTGTTTTGAACTATTCAAACTGACAAATTCATGTTTCTTTCGTGCGAAACGGCGATTTATGAGAAATGACGATAAAATTTCTGTTTTAAACTTGCAAAAACATAGAAAAACGCTGTTTTCAACTATTCAAACTGATAAATTCATGTTTCTTACGTTCGAAACGGTGGATTTTTGTGAAATCATGATAAAATTGCTGTTTTAAACCTGCAAAAACATAGAAAAACGCTGTTTTGAACTATTCAAACTGACAAATTCATGTTTCTTTCGTGTGAAACGGCGATTTATGAGAAATGACGATAAAATTGCTGTTTTAAACTTGCAAAAACATAGAAAAACGCTGTTTTGAACTACTCAAACTGACAAATTCATGTTTCTTCCGTGCGAAACGGCGATTTATGAGAAATTACTATAAAATTGCTGTTTGAAACTTGCAAAAACATAGAAAAACGCTGTTTTGAACTATTCAAAATGACAAATTCATGTTTCTTTCGTGCGAAACGGCGATTTATGAGAAATGACGATAAAATTGCTGTTTTAAACTTGCAAAAACATAGAAAAACGCTGTTTTCAACTATTCAAACTGATAAATTCATGTTTCTTACGTTCGAAACGGTGGATTTTTGTGAAATCACGTTAAAATTGCTGTTTTAAACTTGCAAAAACATTGAAAAACGATGTTTTTAACTATTCAAACTGACAAATTCATGTTTCTTCCGTGCGAAACGGCGATTTATGAGAAATTACTATAAAATTGCTGTTTTAAACTTGCAAAAACATAGAAAAATGCTGTTTTGAACTATTCAAACAGACAAATTCATGTTTCTTTCGTGTGAAACGGCGATTTATGAGAAATGACGATAAAATTGCTGTTTTAAACTTGCAAAAACATAGAAAAACGCTGTTTTGAACTATTCAAACTGACAAATTCATGTTTCTTTCGTGTGTAACGGCGATTTATGAGAAATGACGATAAAATTGCTGTTTTAAGCTTGCAAAAACTTAGAAAAATGCTGTTTTGAACTATTCAAACTGACAAATTCATGTTTCTTTCGTGCGAAACGGCGATTTATGAGAAATGACGATAAAATTGCTGTTTTAAACTTGCAAAAACATAGAAAAACGCTGTTTTCAACTATTCAAACTGATAAATTCATGTTTCTTACGTTTGAAACGGTGGATTTTTGTGAAATCACGATAAAATTGCTGTTTTAAACTTGCAAAAACATTGAAAAACGCTGTTTTCAACTATTCAAACTGACAAAATCATGTTTCTTCCGTGCGAAACGGCGATTTATGAGAAATTACGATAAAATTGCTGTTTTAAACTTGCAAAAACATAGAAAAACGCTGTTTTGAACTATTCAAACTGACAAATTCATGTTTCTTTCGTGCGAAACGGCGATTTATGAGAAATGACGATAAAATTGCTGTTTTAAACTTGCAAAAACATAGAAAAACGCTGTTTTGAACTACTCAAACTAACAAATTCATGTTTCTTCCGTGCGAAACGGCGATTTATGAGAAATTACTATAAAATTGCTGTTTTGAACTTGCAAAAACATAGAAAAACGCTGTTTTGAACTACTCAAACTGACAAATTCATGTTTCTTTCGTGTGAAACGGCGATTTATGAGAAATGACGATAAAATTGCTGCTTTAAACTTGCAAAAACATAGAAAAACGCTGTTTTGAACTATTCAAACTGACAAATTCATGTTTCTTTCGTGCGAAACGGCGATTTATGAGAAATGACGATAAAATTGCAGTTTTAAACTTGCAAAAACATAGAAAAACGCTGTTTTCAACTATTCAAACTGATAAATTCATGTTTCTTACGTTCCAAACGGTGGATTTTTGTGAAATCACGATAAAATTGCTTTTTTTAAATTTGCAAAAACATTTAAAAACGCTGTTTTCAACTATTCAAACTGACAAATTCATGTTTCTTCCGTGCGAAACGGCGATTTATGAGAAATTACGATAAAATTGCTGTTTTAAACTTGCAAAAACATAGAAAAACGCTGTTTTGAACTATTCAAACTGACAAATTCATGTTTCTTTCGTGTGAAACGGCGATTTATGAGAAATGACGATAAAATTGCTGTTTTAAACTTGCAAAAACATAGAAAAACGCTGTTTTAAACTATTCAAACGGACAAATTCATGTTTCTTTCGTGTGAAACGGCGATTTATGAGAAATGACGATTAAATTGCTATTTTAAACTTGCAAAAACATAGAAAAACGCTGTTTTGACTATTCAAACTGACAAATTCATGTTTCTTTCGTGTGAAACGGCGATTTATGAGAAATGACGATAAAATTGCTGTTTTAAACTTGCAAAAACATAAAAAAACGCTGTTTTGAACTATTCAAACTGACAAATTCATGTTTCTTTCGTGCGAAACGGCGATTTATGAGAAATGACGATAAAATTTCTGTTTTAAACTTGCAAAAACATAGAAAAACGCTGTTTTCAACTATTCAAACTGATAAATTCATGTTTCTTACGTTCGAAACGGTGGATTTTTGTGAAATCATGATAAAATTGCTGTTTTAAACCTGCAAAAACATAGAAAAACGCTGTTTTGAACTATTCAAACTGACAAATTCATGTTTCTTTCGTGTGAAACGGCGATTTATGAGAAATGACGATAAAATTGCTGTTTTAAACTTGCAAAAACATAGAAAAACGCTGTTTTGAACTACTCAAACTGACAAATTCATGTTTCTTCCGTGCGAAACGGCGATTTATGAGAAATTACTATAAAATTGCTGTTTGAAACTTGCAAAAACATAGAAAAACGCTGTTTTGAACTATTCAAAATGACAAATTCATGTTTCTTTCGTGCGAAACGGCGATTTATGAGAAATGACGATAAAATTGCTGTTTTAAACTTGCAAAAACATAGAAAAACGCTGTTTTCAACTATTCAAACTGATAAATTCATGTTTCTTACGTTTGAAACGGTGGATTTTTGTGAAATCACGATAAAATTGCTGTTTTTAAACTTGCAAAAACATAGAAAAACGCTGTTTTCAACTATTCAAACTGATAAATTCATGTTTCTTACGTTGGAAACGGTGGATTTTTGTGAAATCACGTTAAAATTGCTGTTTTAAACTTGCAAAAACATTGAAAAACGATGTTTTCAACTATTCAAACTGACAAATTCATGTTTCTTCCGTGCGAAACGGCGATTTATGAGAAATTACTATAAAATTGCTGTTTTAAACTTGCAAAAACATAGAAAAATGCTGTTTTGAACTATTCAAACAGACAAATTCATGTTTCTTTCGTGTGAAACGGCGATTTATGAGAAATGACGATAAAATTGCTGTTTTAAACTTGCAAAAACATAGAAAAACGCTGTTTTGAACTATTCAAACTGACAAATTCATGTTTCTTTCTTGTGAAACGGCGATTTATGAGAAATGACGATAAAATTGCTGTTTTAAGCTTGCAAAAACTTAGAAAAATGCTGTTTTGAACTATTCAAACTGACAAATTCATGTTTCTATCGTGCGAAACGGCGATTTATGAGAAATGACGATAAAATTGCTGTTTTAAACTTGCAAAAACATAGAAAAACGCTGTTTTCAACTATTCAAACTGATAAATTCATGTTTCTTACGTTCCAAACGGTGGATTTTTGTGAAATCACGATAAAATTGCTGTTTTAAACTTGCAAAAACATTGAAAAACGCTGTTTTCAACTATTCAAACTGACAAAATCATGTTTCTTCCGTGCGAAACGGCGATTTATGAGAAATTACGATAAAATTGCTGTTTTAAACTTGCAAAAACATAGAAAAACGCTGTTTTGAACTATTCAAACTGACAAATTCATGTTTCTTTCGTGCGAAACGGCGATTTATGAGAAATGACGATAAAATTGCTGTTTTAAACTTGCAAAAACATAGAAAAACGCTGTTTTGAACTACTCAAACTAACAAATTCATGTTTCTTCCGTGCGAAACGGCGATTTATGAGAAATTACTATAAAATTGCTGTTTTGAACTTGCAAAAACATAGAAAAACGCTGTTTTGAACTACTCAAACTGACAAATTCATGTTTCTTTCGTGTGAAACGGCGATTTATGAGAAATGACGATAAAATTGCTGCTTTAAACTTGCAAAAACATAGAAAAACGCTGTTTTGAACTATTCAAACTGACAAATTCATGTTTCTTTCGTGCGAAACGGCGATTTATGAGAAATGACGATAAAATTGCAGTTTTAAACTTGCAAAAACATAGAAAAACGCTGTTTTCAACTATTCAAACTGATAAATTCATGTTTCTTACGTTCCAAACGGTGGATTTTTGTGAAATCACGATAAAATTGCTTTTTTTAAATTTGCAAAAACATTTAAAAACGCTGTTTTCAACTATTCAAACTGACAAATTCATGTTTCTTCCGTGCGAAACGGCGATTTATGAGAAATTACGATAAAATTGCTGTTTTAAACTTGCAAAAACATAGAAAAACGCTGTTTTGAACTATTCAAACTGACAAATTCATGTTTCTTTCGTGTGAAACGGCGATTTATGAGAAATGACGATAAAATTGCTGTTTTAAACTTGCAAAAACATAGAAAAACGCTGTTTTGAACTATTCAAACGGACAAATTCATGTTTCTTTCGTGTGAAACGGCGATTTATGAGAAATGACGATTAAATTGCTATTTTAAACTTGCAAAAACATAGAAAAACGCTGTTTTGACTATTCAAACTGACAAATTCATGTTTCTTTCGTGTGAAACGGCGATTTATGAGAAATGACGATAAAATTGCTGTTTTAAACTTGCAAAAACATAAAAAAACGCTGTTTTGAACTATTCAAACTGACAAATTCATGTTTCTTTCGTGCGAAACGGCGATTTATGAGAAATGACGATAAAATTTCTGTTTTAAACTTGCAAAAACATAGAAAAACGCTGTTTTCAACTATTCAAACTGATAAATTCATGTTTCTTACGTTCGAAACGGTGGATTTTTGTGAAATCATGATAAAATTGCTGTTTTAAACCTGCAAAAACATAGAAAAACGCTGTTTTGAACTATTCAAACTGACAAATTCATGTTTCTTTCGTGTGAAACGGCGATTTATGAGAAATGACGATAAAATTGCTGTTTTAAACTTGCAAAAACATAGAAAAACGCTGTTTTGAACTACTCAAACTGACAAATTCATGTTTCTTCCGTGCGAAATGGCGATTTATGAGAAATTACTATAAAATTGCTGTTTGAAACTTGCAAAAACATAGAAAAACGCTGTTTTGAACTATTCAAAATGACAAATTCATGTTTCTTTCGTGCGAAACGGCGATTTATGAGAAATGACGATAAAATTGCTGTTTTAAACTTGCAAAAACATAGAAAAACGCTGTTTTCAACTATTCAAACTGATAAATTCATGTTTCTTACGTTCGAAACGGTGGATTTTTGTGAAATCACGTTAAAATTGCTGTTTTAAACTTGCAAAAACATTGAAAAACGATGTTTTTAACTATTCAAACTGACAAATTCATGTTTCTTCCGTGCGAAACGGCGATTTATGAGAAATTACTATAAAATTGCTGTTTTAAACTTGCAAAAACATAGAAAAATGCTGTTTTGAACTATTCAAACAGACAAATTCATGTTTCTTTCGTGTGAAACGGCGATTTATGAGAAATGACGATAAAATTGCTGTTTTAAACTTGCAAAAACATAGAAAAACGCTGTTTTGAACTATTCAAACTGACAAATTCATGTTTCTTTCGTGTGTAACGGCGATTTATGAGAAATGACGATAAAATTGCTGTTTTAAGCTTGCAAAAACTTAGAAAAATGCTGTTTTGAACTATTCAAACTGACAAATTCATGTTTCTTTCGTGCGAAACGGCGATTTATGAGAAATGACGATAAAATTGCTGTTTTAAACTTGCAAAAACATAGAAAAACGCTGTTTTCAACTATTCAAACTGATAAATTCATGTTTCTTACGTTTGAAACGGTGGATTTTTGTGAAATCACGATAAAATTGCTGTTTTAAACTTGCAAAAACATTGAAAAACGCTGTTTTCAACTATTCAAACTGACAAAATCATGTTTCTTCCGTGCGAAACGGCGATTTATGAGAAATTACGATAAAATTGCTGTTTTAAACTTGCAAAAACATAGAAAAACGCTGTTTTGAACTATTCAAACTGACAAATTCATGTTTCTTTCGTGCGAAACGGCGATTTATGAGAAATGACGATAAAATTGCTGTTTTAAACTTGCAAAAACATAGAAAAACGCTGTTTTGAACTACTCAAACTAACAAATTCATGTTTCTTCCGTGCGAAACGGCGATTTATGAGAAATTACTATAAAATTGCTGTTTTGAACTTGCAAAAACATAGAAAAACGCTGTTTTGAACTACTCAAACTGACAAATTCATGTTTCTTTCGTGTGAAACGGCGATTTATGAGAAATGACGATAAAATTGCTGCTTTAAACTTGCAAAAACATAGAAAAACGCTGTTTTGAACTATTCAAACTGACAAATTCATGTTTCTTTCGTGCGAAACGGCGATTTATGAGAAATGACGATAAAATTGCAGTTTTAAACTTGCAAAAACATAGAAAAACGCTGTTTTCAACTATTCAAACTGATAAATTCATGTTTCTTACGTTCCAAACGGTGGATTTTTGTGAAATCACGATAAAATTGCTTTTTTTAAATTTGCAAAAACATTTAAAAACGCTGTTTTCAACTATTCAAACTGACAAATTCATGTTTCTTCCGTGCGAAACGGCGATTTATGAGAAATTACGATAAAATTGCTGTTTTAAACTTGCAAAAACATAGAAAAACGCTGTTTTGAACTATTCAAACTGACAAATTCATGTTTCTTTCGTGTGAAACGGCGATTTATGAGAAATGACGATAAAATTGCTGTTTTAAACTTGCAAAAACATAGAAAAACGCTGTTTTGAACTATTCAAACGGACAAATTCATGTTTCTTTCGTGTGAAACGGCGATTTATGAGAAATGACGATAAAATTGCAGTTTTAAACTTGCAAAAACATAGAAAAACGCTGTTTTCAACTATTCAAACTGATAAATTCATGTTTCTTACGTTCCAAACGGTGGATTTTTGTGAAATCACGATAAAATTGCTTTTTTTAAATTTGCAAAAACATTTAAAAACGCTGTTTTCAACTATTCAAACTGATAAATTCATGTTTCTTACGTTCGAAACGGTGGATTTTTGTGAAATCATGATAAAATTGCTATTTTAAACCTGCAAAAACATAGAAAAACGCTGTTTTGAACTATTCAAACTGACAAATTCATGTTTCTTTCGTGTGAAACGGCGATTTATGAGAAATGACGATAAAATTGCTGTTTTAAACTTGCAAAAACATAGAAAAACGCTGTTTTGAACTACTCAAACTGACAAATTCATGTTTCTTCCGTGCGAAACGGCGATTTATGAGAAATTACTATAAAATTGCTGTTTGAAACTTGCAAAAACATAGAAAAACGCTGTTTTGAACTATTCAAAATGACAAATTCATGTTTCTTTCGTGCGAAACGGCGATTTATGAGAAATGACGATAAAATTGCTGTTTTAAACTTGCAAAAACATAGAAAAACGCTGTTTTCAACTATTCAAACTGATAAATTCATGTTTCTTACGTTCGAAACGGTGGATTTTTGTGAAATCACGTTAAAATTGCTGTTTTAAACTTGCAAAAACATTGAAAAACGATGTTTTTAACTATTCAAACTGACAAATTCATGTTTCTTCCGTGCGAAACGGCGATTTATGAGAAATTACTATAAAATTGCTGTTTTAAACTTGCAAAAACATAGAAAAATGCTGTTTTGAACTATTCAAACAGACAAATTCATGTTTCTTTCGTGTGAAACGGCGATTTATGAGAAATGACGATAAAATTGCTGTTTTAAACTTGCAAAAACATAGAAAAACGCTGTTTTGAACTATTCAAACTGACAAATTCATGTTTCTTTCGTGTGTAACGGCGATTTATGAGAAATGACGATAAAATTGCTGTTTTAAGCTTGCAAAAACTTAGAAAAATGCTGTTTTGAACTATTCAAACTGACAAATTCATGTTTCTTTCGTGCGAAACGGCGATTTATGAGAAATGACGATAAAATTGCTGTTTTAAACTTGCAAAAACATAGAAAAACGCTGTTTTCAACTATTCAAACTGATAAATTCATGTTTCTTACGTTTGAAACGGTGGATTTTTGTGAAATCACGATAAAATTGCTGTTTTAAACTTGCAAAAACATAGAAAAACGCTGTTTTCAACTATTCAAACTGATAAATTCATGTTTCTTACGTTGGAAACGGTGGATTTTTGTGAAATCACGTTAAAATTGCTGTTTTAAACTTGCAAAAACATTGAAAAACGATGTTTTTAACTATTCAAACTGACAAAATCATGTTTCTTCCGTGCGAGACGGCGATTTATGAGAAATTACGATAAAATTGCTGTTTTAAACTTGCAAAAACATAGAAAAACGCTGTTTTGAACTATTCAAACTGACAAATTCATGTTTCTTCCGTGTGAAATGGCGATTTATGAGAAATGACGATAAAATTGCTGTCTTAAACTTGCAAAAACATAGAAAAACGCTGTTTTGAACTATTCAAACTGACAAATTCATGTTTCTTTCGTGTGAAACGGCGATTTATGAGAAATGACGATAATATTGCTGTTTTAAACTTGCAAAAACATAGAAAAACGCTGTTTTGAACTATTCAAACTGACTAATTCATGTTTCTTACGTGTGAAACGGCGATTTATGAGAAATGACGATAAAATTGCTGTTTTAAACTTGCAAAAACATAGAAAAACGCTGTTTTCAACTATTCAAACTGATAAATTCATGTTTCTTACGTTCCAAACGGTAGATTTTTGTGAAATCACGATAAAATTGCTGTTTTAAACTTGCAAAAGCATTGAAAAACGCTGTTTTCAACTATTCAAACTGACAAAATCATGTTTCTTCCGTGCGAAACGGCGATTTATGAGAAATTACGATAAAATTGCTGTTTTAAACTTGCAAAAACATAGAAAAACGCTGTTTTGAACTATTCAAACTGACAAATTCATGTTTCTTTCGTGTGAAACGGCGATTTATGAGAAATGACGATAAAATTGCTGTTTTAAACTTGCAAAAACATAGAAAAACGCTGTTTTGAACTATTCAAACGGACAAATTCATGTTTCTTTCGTGTGAAACGGCGATTTATGAGAAATGACGATAAAATTGCTGTTTTAAACTTGCAAAAACATAGAAAAACGCTGTTTTGAACTATTAGAACTGTCAAATTCATGTTTCTTTCTGCGAAACGGCGATTTATGAGAAATGACGATAAAATTGCTGTTTTAAACTTGCAAAAACATAGAAAAACGCTGTTTTGAACTATTCAAACTGACAAATTCATGTTTCTTTCGTGCGAAACGGCGATTTATGAGAAATGACGATAAAATTGCTGTTTTAAACTTGCAAAAACATAGAAAAACGCTGTTTTCAACTATTCAAACTGATAAATTCATGTTTCTTACGTTCCAAACGGTGGATTTTTGTGAAATCACGATAAAATTGCTGTTTTCAACTTGCAAAAACATTGAAAAACGCTGTTTTCAACTATTCAAACTGACAAAATCATGTTTCTTCCGTGCGAAACGGCGATTTATGAGAAATTACGATAAAATTGCTGTTTTAAACTTGCAAAAACATAGAAAAACGCTGTTTTGAACTATTCAAACTGACAAATTCATGTTTCTTTCGTGTGAAACGGCGATTTATGAGAAATGACGATAAAATTGCTGTTTTAAACTTGCAAAAACATAGAAAAACGCTGTTTTGAACTACTCAAACTGACAAATTCATGTTTCTTCCGTGCGAAACGGCGATTTATGAGAAATTACTATAAAATTGCTGTTTGAAACTTGCAAAAACATAGAAAAACGCTGTTTTGAACTATTCAAACTGACAAGTTCATGTTTCTTTCGTGTGAAACGGCGATTTATGAGAAATGACGATAAAATTGCTGTTTTAAACTTGCAAAAACATAGAAAAACGCTGTTTTGAACTAGTAGAACTGACAAATTCATGTTTCTTTCGTGCGAAACGGCGATTTATGAGAAATGACGATAAAATTGCTGTTTTAAACTTGCAAAAACATAGAAAAACGCTGTTTTGAACTATTAGAACTGTCAAATTCATGTTTCTTTCGTGCGAAACGGCGATTTATGAGAAATGACGATAAAATTGCTGTTTTAAACTTGCAAAAACATAGAAAAACGCTGTTTTCAACTATTCAAACTGATAAATTCATGTTTCTTACGTTCCAAACGGTGGATTTTTTTGAAATCACGATAAAATTGCTGTTTTAAACTTGCAAAAACATAGAAAAACGCTGTTTTCAACTATTCAAACTGATAAATTCATGTTTCTTACGTTCCAAACGGTGGATTTTTTTGAAATCACGATAAAATTGCTGTTTTAAACTTGCAAAAACATTGAAAAACGCTGTTTTCAACTATTCAAACTGACAAAATCATGTTTCTTCCGTGCGAGACGGCGATTTATGAGAAATTACGATAAAATTGCTGTTTTAAACTTGCAAAAACATAGAAAAACGCTGTTTTGAACTATTCAAACTGACAAATTCATGTTTCTTCCGTGTGAAATGGCGATTTATGAGAAATGACGATAAAATTGCTGTCTTAAACTTGCAAAAACATAGAAAAACGCTGTTTTGAACTATTCAAACTGACAAATTCATGTTTCTTTCGTGTGAAACGGCGATTTATGAGAAATGACGATAATATTGCTGTTTTAAACTTGCAAAAACATAGAAAAACGCTGTTTTGAACTATTCAAACTGACTAATTCATGTTTCTTACGTGTGAAACGGCGATTTATGAGAAATGACGATAAAATTGCTGTTTTAAACTTGCAAAAACATAGAAAAACGCTGTTTTCAACTATTCAAACTGATAAATTCATGTTTCTTACGTTCCAAACGGTAGATTTTTGTGAAATCACGATAAAATTGCTGTTTTAAACTTGCAAAAGCATTGAAAAACGCTGTTTTCAACTATTCAAACTGACAAAATCATGTTTCTTCCGTGCGAAACGGCGATTTATGAGAAATTACGATAAAATTGCTGTTTTAAACTTGCAAAAACATAGAAAAACGCTGTTTTGAACTATTCAAACTGACAAATTCATGTTTCTTTCGTGTGAAACGGCGATTTATGAGAAATGACGATAAAATTGCTGTTTTAAACTTGCAAAAACATAGAAAAACGCTGTTTTGAACTATTCAAACGGACAAATTCATGTTTCTTTCGTGTGAAACGGCGATTTATGAGAAATGACGATAAAATTGCTGTTTTAAACTTGCAAAAACATAGAAAAACGCTGTTTTGAACTATTCAAACTGACAAATTCATGTTTCTTTCGTGCGAAACGGCGATTTATGAGAAATGACGATAAAATTGCTGTTTTAAACTTGCAAAAACATAGAAAAACGCTGTTTTCAACTATTCAAACTGATAAATTCATGTTTCTTACGTTGGAAACGGTGGATTTTTGTGAAATCACGTTAAAATTGCTGTTTTAAACTTGCAAAAACATTGAAAAACGATGTTTTTAACTATTCAAACTGACAAATTCATGTTTCTTACGTTGGAAACGGTGGATTTTTGTGAAATCACGTTAAAATTGCTGTTTTAAACTTGCAAAAACATTGAAAAACGATGTTTTTTACTATTCAAACTGACAAATTCATGTTTCTTCCGTGCGAAACGGCGATTTATGAGAAATTACTATAAAATTGCTGTTTAAACTTGCAAAAACATAGAAAAACGCTGTTTTGAACTATTCAAACTGACAAATTCATGTTTCTTTCGTGTGAAACGGCGATTTATGAGAAATGACGATAAAATTGCTGTTTTAAGCTTGCAAAAACTTAGAAAAATGCTGTTTTGAACTATTCAAACTGACAAATTCATGTTTCTTTCGTGCGAAACGGCGATTTATGAGAAATGACGATAAAATTGCTGTTTTAAACTTGCAAAAACATAGAAAAACGCTGTTTTCAACTATTCAAACTGATAAATTCATGTTTTTTACGTTCCAAACGGTGGATATTTTTGAAATCACGATAAAATTGCTGTTTTAAACTTGCAAAAACATAGAAAAACGCTGTTTTGAACTATTCAAACTGACAAATTCATGTTTCTTCCGTGTGAAATGGCGATTTATGAGAAATGACGATAAAATTGCTGTCTTAAACTTGCAAAAACATAGAAAAACGCTGTTTTTGAACTATTCAAACTGACAAATTCATGTTTCTTTCGTGTGAAACGGCGATTTATGAGAAATGACGATAAAATTGCTGTTTTAAACTTGCAAAAACATAAAAAAACGCTGTTTTGAACTATTCAAACTGACAAATTCATGTTTCTTACGTGTGAAACGGCGATTTATGAGAAATGACGATAAAATTGCTGTTTTAAACTTGCAAAAACATAGAAAAACGCTGTTTTGAACTATTAGAACTGTCAAATTCATGTTTCTTTCGTGCGAAACGGCGATTTATGAGAAATGACGATAAAATTGCTGTTTTAAACTTGCAAAAACATAGAAAAACGCTGTTTTGAACTATTCAAACTTGACAAATTCATGTTTCTTTCGTGCGAAACGGCGATTTATGAGAAATGACGATAAAATTGCTGTTTTAAACTTGCAAAAACATAGAAAAACGCTGTTTTCAACTATTCAAACTGATAAATTCATGTTTCTTACGTTCCAAACGGTGGATTTTTGTGAAATCACGATAAAATTGCTGTTTTCAACTTGCAAAAACATTGAAAAACGCTGTTTTCAACTATTCAAACTGACAAAATCATGTTTCTTCCGTGCGAAACGGCGATTTATGAGAAATTACGATAAAATTGCTGTTTTAAACTTGCAAAAACATAGAAAAACGCTGTTTTGAACTATTCAAACTGACAAATTCATGTTTCTTTCGTGTGAAACGGCGATTTATGAGAAATGACGATAAAATTGCTGTTTTAAACTTGCAAAAACATAGAAAAACGCTGTTTTGAACTACTCAAACTGACAAATTCATGTTTCTTCCGTGCGAAACGGCGATTTATGAGAAATTACTATAAAATTGCTGTTTGAAACTTGCAAAAACATAGAAAAACGCTGTTTTGAACTATTCAAACTGACAAGTTCATGTTTCTTTCGTGTGAAACGGCGATTTATGAGAAATGACGATAAAATTGCTGTTTTAAACTTGCAAAAACATAGAAAAACGCTGTTTTGAACTAGTAGAACTGACAAATTCATGTTTCTTTCGTGCGAAACGGCGATTTATGAGAAATGACGATAAAATTGCTGTTTTAAACTTGCAAAAACATAGAAAAACGCTGTTTTGAACTATTCAAACTGACAAATTCATGTTTCTTTCGTGCGAAACGGCGATTTATGAGAAATGACGATAAAATTGCTGTTTTAATCTTGCAAAAACATAGAAAAACGCTGTTTTCAACTATTCAAACTGATAAATTCATGTTTCTTACGTTCCAAACGGTGGATTTTTTGAAATCACGATAAAATTGCTGTTTTAAACTTGCAAAAACATAGAAAAACGCTGTTTTCAACTATTCAAACTGATAAATTCATGTTTCTTACGTTCCATACGGTGGATTTTTTTGAAATCACGATAAAATTGCTGTTTTAAACTTGCAAAAACATTGAAAAACGCTGTTTTCAACTATTCAAACTGACAAAATGATGTTTCTTCCGTGCGAGACGGCGATTTATGAGAAATTACGATAAAATTGCTGTTTTAAACTTGCAAAAACATAGAAAAACGCTGTTTTGAACTATTCAAACTGACAAATTCATGTTTCTTCCGTGTGAAATGGCGATTTATGAGAAATGACGATAAAATTGCTGTCTTAAACTTGCAAAAACATAGAAAAACGCTGTTTTGAACTATTCAAACTGACAAATTCATGTTTCTTTCGTGTGAAACGGCGATTTATGAGAAATGACGATAATATTGCTGTTTTAAACTTGCAAAAACATAGAAAAACGCTGTTTTGAACTATTCAAACTGACAAATTCATGTTTCTTACGTGTGAAACGGCGATTTATGAGAAATGACGATAAAATTGCTGTTTTAAACTTGCAAAAACATAGAAAAACGCTGTTTTCAACTATTCAAACTGATAAATTCATGTTTCTTACGTTCCAAACGGTGGATTTTTGTGAAATCACGATAAAATTGCTTTTTTTAAATTTGCAAAAACATTGAAAAACGCTGTTTTCAACTATTCAAACTGACAAATTCATGTTTCTTCCGTGCGAAACGGCGATTTATGAGAAATTACGATAAAATTGCTGTTTTAAACTTGCAAAAACATAGAAAAACGCTGTTTTTAACTATTCAAACTGACAAATTCATGTTTCTTTCGTGTGAAACGGCGATTTATGAGAAATGACGATAAAATTGCTGTTTTAAACTTGCAAAAACATAGAAAAACGCTGTTTTGAACTATTCAAACGGACAAATTCATGTTTCTTTCGGTGTGAAACGGCGATTTATGAGAAATGACGATAAAATTGCTGTTTTAAACTTGCAAAAACATAGAAAAACGCTGTTTTGAACTATTCAAACTGCCAAATTCATGTTTCTTTCGTGCGAAACGGCGATTTATGAGAAATGACGATAAAATTGCTGTTTTAAACTTGCAAAAACATAGAAAAACGCTGTTTTCAACTATTCAAACTGATAAATTCATGTTTCTTACGTTCCAAACGGTGGATTTTTATGAAATCACGATAAAATTGCTGTTTTCAACTTGCAAAAACATTGAAAAACGCTGTTTTCAACTATTCAAACTGACAAAATCATGTTTCTTCCGTGCGAAACGGCGATTTATGAGAAATTACGATAAAATTGCTGTTTTAAACTTGCAAAAACATAGAAAAACGCTGTTTTGAACTATTCAAACTGACAAATTCATGTTTCTTTCGTGTGAAACGGCGATTTATGAGAAATGACGATAAAATTGCTGTTTTAAACTTGCAAAAACATAGAAAAACGCTGTTTTGAACTAGTAGAACTGACAAATTCATGTTTCTTTCGTGCGAAACGGCGATTTATGAGAAATGACGATAAAATTGCTGTTTTAAACTTGCAAAAACATAGAAAAACGCTGTTTTGAACTATTCAAACTGACAAATTCATGTTTCTTTCGTGCGAAACGGCGATTTATGAGAAATGACGATAAAATTGCTGTTTTAATCTTGCAAAAACATAGAAAAACGCTGTTTTCAACTATTCAAACTGATAAATTCATGTTTCTTACGTTCCAAACGGTGGATTTTTGTGAAATCACGATAAAATTGCTTTTTTTAAATTTGCAAAAACATTGAAAAACGCTGTTTTCAACTATTCAAACTGACAAATTCATGTTTCTTCCGTGCGAAACGGCGATTTATGAGAAATTACGATAAAATTGCTGTTTTAAACTTGCAAAAACATAGAAAAACGCTGTTTTGAACTATTCAAACTGACAAATTCATGTTTCTTTCGTGTGAAACGGCGATTTATGAGAAATGACGATAAAATTGCTGTTTTAAACTTGCAAAAACATAGAAAAACGCTGTTTTGAACTATTCAAACGGACAAATTCATGTTTCTTTCGTGTGAAACGGCGATTTATGAGAAATGACGATAAAATTGCTGTTTTAAACTTGCAAAAACATAGAAAAACGCTGTTTTGAACTATTCAAACTGACAAATTCATGTTTCTTTCGTGCGAAACGGCGATTTATGAGAAATGACGATAAAATTGCTGTTTTAAACTTGCAAAAACATAGAAAAACGCTGTTTTGAACTATTCAAACTGACAAGTTCATGTTTCTTTCGTGTGAAACGGCGATTTATGAGAAATGACGATAAATTTGCTGTTTTAAACTTGCAAAAACATAGAAAAACGCTGTTTTGAACTATTCAAACTGATAAATTCATGTTTCTTACGTGTGAAACGGCGATTTATGAGAAATGACGATAAAATTGCTGCTTTAAACTTGCAAAAACATAGAAAAACGCGGTTTTGAACTATTCAAACTGACAAATTCATGTTTCTTTCGTGCGAAACGGCGATTTATGAGAAATGACGATAAAATTGCAGTTTTAAACTTGCAAAAACCTAGAAAAACGCTGTTTTCAACTATTCAAACTGATAAATTCATGTTTCTTACGTTCCAAACGGTGGATTTTTGTGAAATCACGATAAAATTGCTTTTTTTAAATTTGCAAAAACATTGAAAAACGCTGTTTTCAACTATTCATACTGACAAATTCATATTTCTTCCGTGCGAAACGGCGATTTATGAGAAATTACTATAAAATTGCTGTTTGAAACTTGCGAAAACATAGAAAAACGCTGTTTTGAACTATTCAAAATGACAAATTCATGTTTCTTTCGTGTGAAACGGCGATTTATGAGAAATGACGATAAAATTGCTGTTTTAAACTTGCAAAAACATAGAAAAACGCTGTTTTGAACTATTCAAACTGATAAATTCATGTTTCTTACGTTCGAAACGGTGGATTTTTGTGAAATCACGATAAAATTGCTGTTTTAAACTTGCAAAAACATAGAAAAACGCTGTTTTGAACTATTTAAACTGATAAATTCATGTTTCTTACGTTGGAAACGGTGGATTTTTGTGAAATCACGTTAAAATTGCTGTTTTAAACTTGCAAAAACATTGAAAAACGATGTTTTTAACTATTCAAACTGACAAATTCATGTTTCTTCCGTGCGAAACGGCGATTTATGAGAAATTACTATAAAATTGCTGTTTTAAACTTGCAAAAACATAGAAAAACGCTGTTTTGAACTATTCAAACTGATAAATTCATGTTTCTTACGTTCGAAACGGTGGATTTTTGTGAAATCACGATAAAATTGCTGTTTTAAACTTGCAAAAACATAGAAAAACGCTGTTTTGAACTATTTAAACTGATAAATTCATGTTTCTTACGTTGGAAACGGTGGATTTTTGTGAAATCACGTTAAAATTGCTGTTTTAAACTTGCAAAAACATTGAAAAACGATGTTTTTAACTATTCAAACTGACAAATTCATGTTTCTTCCGTGCGAAACGGCGATTTATGAGAAATTACTATAAAATTGCTGTTTTAAACTTGCAAAAACATAGAAAAACGCTGTTTTGAACTATTCAAACTGACAAATTCATGTTTCTTTCGTGTGAAACGGCGATTTATGAGAAATGACGATAAAATTGCTGTTTTAAACTTGCAAAAACATAGAAAAACGCTGTTTTGAACTATTCAAACTGACAAATTCATGTTTCTATCGTGCGAAACGGCGATTTATGAGAAATGACGATAAAATTGCTGTTTTAAACTTGCAAAAACATAGAAAAACGCTGTTTTGAACTATTCAAACTGACAAATTCATGTTTCTTTCGTGCGAAACGGCGATTTATGAGAAATGACGATAAAATTGCTGTTTTAAACTTGCAAAAACATAGAAAAACGCTGTTTTCAACTATTCAAACTGATAAATTCATGTTTCTTACGTTCCAAACGGTGGATTTTTGTGAAATCACGATAAAATTGCTGTTTTCAACTTGCAAAAACATTGAAAAACGCTGTTTTCAACTATTCAAACTGACAAAATCATGTTTCTTCCGTGCGAAACGGCGATTTATGAGAAATTACGATAAAATTGCTGTTTTAAACTTGCAAAAACATAGAAAAACTCTGTTTTGAACTATTCAAACTGACAAATTCATGTTTCTTTCGTGTGAAACGGCGATTTATGAGAAATGACGATAAAATTGCTGTTTTAAACTTGCAAAAACATAGAAAAACGCTGTTTTGAACTACTCAAACTGACAAATTCATGTTTCTTCCGTGCGAAACGGCGATTTATGAGAAATTACTATAAAATTGCTGTTTGAAACTTGCAAAAACATAGAAAAACGCTGTTTTGAACTATTCAAACTGACAAGTTCATGTTTCTTTCGTGTGAAACGGCGATTTATGAGAAATGACGATAAAATTGCTGTTTTAAACTTGCAAAAACATAGAAAAACGCTGTTTTGAACTAGTAGAACTGACAAATTCATGTTTCTTTCGTGCGAAACGGCGATTTATGAGAAATGACGATAAAATTGCTGTTTTAAACTTGCAAAAACATAGAAAAACGCTGTTTTGAACTATTCAAACTGACAAATTCATGTTTCTTTCGTGCGAAACGGCGATTTATGAGAAATGACGATAAAATTGCTGTTTTAATCTTGCAAAAACATAGAAAAACGCTGTTTTCAACTATTCAAACTGATAAATTCATGTTTCTTACGTTCCAAACGGTGGATTTTTGTGAAATCACGATAAAATTGCTGTTTTCAACTTGCTAAAACATTGAAAAACGCTGTTTACAACTATTCAAACTGACAAAATCATGTTTCTTCCGTGCGAAACGGCGATTTATGAGAAATTACGATAAAATTGCTGTTTTAAACTTGCAAAAACATAGAAAAACGCTGTTTTGAACTATTCAAACTGACAAATTCATGTTTCTTTCGTGTGGAACGGCGATTTATGAGAAATGACGATAAAATTGCTGTTTTAAACTTGCAAAAACATAGAAAAACGCTGTTTTGAACTACTCAAACTGACAAATTCATGTTTCTTCCGTGCGAAACGGCGATTTATGAGAAATTACTATAAAATTGCTGTTTGAAACTTGCAAAAACATAGAAAAACGCTGTTTTGAACTATTCAAACTGACAAATTCATGTTTCTTTCGTGCGAAACGGCGATTTATGAGAAATGACGATAAAATTGCAGTTTTAAACTTGCAAAAACATAGAAAAACGCTGTTTTCAACTATTCAAACTGATAAATTCATGTTTCTTACGTTCCAAACGGTGGATTTTTGTGAAATCACGATAAAATTGCTTTTTTTAAATTTGCAAAAACATTGAAAAACGCTGTTTTCAACTATTCAAACTGACAAATTCATGTTTCTTCCGTGCGAAACGGCGATTTATGAGAAATTACGATAAAATTGCTGTTTTAAACTTGCAAAAACATAGAAAAACGCTGTTTTGAACTATTCAAACTGACAAATTCATGTTTCTTTCGTGTGAAACGGCGATTTATGAGAAATGACGATAAAATTGCTGTTTTAAACTTGCAAAAACATAGAAAAACGCTGTTTTGAACTATTCAAACGGACAAATTCATGTTTCTTTCGTGTGAAACGGCGATTTATGAGAAATGACGATAAAATTGCTGTTTTAAACTTGCAAAAACATAGAAAAACGCTGTTTTGAACTATTTAAACTGACAAATTCATGTTTCTTTCGTGCGAAACGGCGATTTATGAGAAATGACGATAAAATTGCTGTTTTAAACTTGCAAAAACATAGAAAAACGCTGTTTTCAACTATTCAAACTGATAAATTCATGTTTCTTACGTTCCAAACGGTGGATTTTTGTGAAATCACGATAAAATTGCTGTTTTCAACTTGCAAAAACATTGAAAAACGCTGTTTTCAACTATTCAAACTGACAAAATCATGTTTCTTCCGTGCGAAACGGCGATTTATGAGAAATTACGATAAAATTGCTGTTTTAAACTTGCAAAAACATAGAAAAACGCTGTTTTGAACTATTCAAACTGACAAATTCATGTTTCTTTCGTGTGAAACGGCGATTTATGAGAAATGACGATAAAATTGCTGTTTTAAACTTGCAAAAACATAGAAAAACGCTGTTTTGAACTACTCAAACTGACAAATTCATGTTTCTTCCGTGCGAAACGGCGATTTATGAGAAATTTCTATAAAATTGCTGTTTGAAACTTGCAAAAACATAGAAAAACGCTGTTTTGAACTATTCAAACTGACAAGTTCATGTTTCTTTCGTGTGAAACGGCGATTTATGAGAAATGACGATAAAATTGCTGTTTTAAACTTGCAAAAGCATAGAAAAACGCTGTTTTGAACTAGTAGAACTGACAAATTCATGTTTCTTTCGTGCGAAACGGCGATTTATGAGAAATGACGATAAAATTGCTGTTTTAAACTTGCAAAAACATAGAAAAACGCTGTTTTGAACTATTCAAACTGACAAATTCATGTTTCTTTCGTGCGAAACGGCGATTTATGAGAAATGACGATAAAATTGCTGTTTTAATCTTGCAAAAACATAGAAAAACGCTGTTTTCAACTATTCAAACTGATAAATTCATGTTTCTTACGTTCCAAACGGTGGATTTTTGTGAAATCACGATAAAATTGCTGTTTTCAACTTGCAAAAACATTGAAAAACGCTGTTTTCAACTATTCAAACTGACAAAATCATGTTTCTTCCGTGCGAAACGGCGATTTATGAGAAATTACGATAAAATTGCTGTTTTAAACTTGCAAAAACATAGAAAAACGCTGTTTTGAACTATTCAAACTGACAAATTCATGTTTCTTTCGTGTGAAACGGCGATTTATGAGAAATGACGATAAAATTGCTGTTTTAAACTTGCAAAAACATAGAAAAACGCTGTTTTGAACTACTCAAACTGACAAATTCATGTTTCTTCCGTGCGAAACGGCGATTTATGAGAAATTACTATAAAATTGCTGTTTGAAACTTGCAAAAACATAGAAAAACGCTGTTTTGAACTATTCACACTGAAAAATTCATGTTTCTTTCGTGCGAAACGGCGATTTATGAGAAATGACGATAAAATTGCAGTTTTAAACTTGCAAAAACATAGAAAAACGCTGTTTTGAACTATTCAAACTGATAAATTCATGTTTCTTACGTGTGAAACGGCGATTTATGAGAAATGACGATAAAATTGCTGCTTTAAACTTGCAAAAACATAGAAAAACGCTGTTTTGAACTATTCAAACTGACAAATTCATGTTTCTTTCGTGCGAAACGGCGATTTATGAGAAATGACGATAAAATTGCAGTTTTAAACTTGCAAAAACATAGAAAAACGCTGTTTTCAACTATTCAAACTGATAAATTCATGTTTCTTACGTTCCAAACGGTGGATTTTTGTGAAATCACGATAAAATTGCTTTTTTTAAATTTGCAAAAACATTGAAAAACGCTGTTTTCAACTATTCAAACTGACAAATTCATGTTTCTTCCGTGCGAAACGGCGATTTATGAGAAATTACGATAAAATTGCTGTTTTAAACTTGCAAAAACATAGAAAAACGCTGTTTTGAACTATTCAAACTGACAAATTCATGTTTCTTTCGTGTGAAACGGCGATTTATTAGAAATGACGATAAATTGCTGTTTTAAACTTGCAAAAACATAGAAAAACGCTGTTTTGAACTATTCAAACGGACAAATTCATGTTTCTTTCGTGTGAAACGGCGATTTATGAGAAATGACGATAAAATTGCTGTTTTAAACTTGCAAAAACATAGAAAAACGCTGTTTTGAACTATTCAAACTGACAAATTCATGTTTCTTTCGTGCGAAACGGCGATTTATGAGAAATGACGATAAAATTGCTGTTTTAAACTTGCAAAAACATAGAAAAACGCTGTTTTCAACTAATAATAATAATAATAATAATAAATTTATTTGTTTGGATAAAATAATTCCATACAAAAGGATTGGTAAATACAGTGCAATATAGTACATTGGTTTGGATTAGCAAAATTATTTTATACATTTAAAACAAAAGCTCTTAATTTCAATGCAGTTTTAAAATAATTAAAAATATCTAGCATTTTCTCCTTGGACGGCTCAGCAAATAAATTAAAGTTGGAATTCTCGGGATTTCTATGAGAAATATATTTGTGGATGTATTTGCTTCTAACAGGGTTATAGATGGGACAGCTAAATAGGAAATGATTAAGTGAGTTTTCTTCATAAAGATTGCAAATATTGCAGATCTCATCTTCCTTGAATTTATGACAAAAACCATCCTGAAAAAGATGAAACGTTTTCATATTAGCAGTTCTGAGTTGTCCAAACAGTTTTAGGATGTTGAAAGGAATTTCTAAGGATAGGTAGGTTTGACTGTGTATGTAGGTAGGATAATTAGGGTTGTAGGAGGAGCATATGATTCTTCTAGTGTCGGCTTCGTAAAGCAGCTCATTGTATGACATTACTATATTGCTAATTTCTTCTTTCAGCGTCACGCAACTCTGCTTTTCCCATACCCAAGTGAAGTTTGCTTTTGTAAGTAGGGTTTGTAACATTCTCGTCCAGTTATATTTATTTTGTTTTTCACTTGATATTTTTGTTGTTGGTTTTTCGTTCAAGGATAGTAGTTTCTCGTAGCAGATCTTGACATATCTATCCTCTGGCATAACTAAGATGTTATACCAAAATTTAAGAGTTTTTTCTGCAATTAGAACTTCCAGATTTCTGATTCCAGTTTCCCTTCTTATTATATAATTTGGAGTAGTTTTTTGCCAACCATACATTGTTTTATAAAAATGCGTTAGTCCTTTTTCGATGCTTTCGCATTGAGATAGACCCCATACCTCGGCTCCATATAGTAGTGTAGGAATCAGTACAGTGTTGTATAGTTTGACATTAGTATGCCAGCAGTGCATTTTTGCTTTAAGCATAGTATTTTTTATGGCTCCAGTAGTTCTTCTTCCTACGCTTAATCTACTATGAGTATTTTCGTTAAATAGTCCAGATGTTGTGAATGTTACTCCAAGGTAAGTATATTTGCCTATAAATTTAATCTCTCTGTTTTGACAAAGATGTTTCATATGGCGTGCTGGTGGTCTTCCGATATGGAAGTGAACAATGTTAGTTTTGTCTGAATTTACTGTAAGCTGGTGTAAGTTACAATATTCTGTTAAAGCGTCCAGTTTTCTTTGAATATCTGGCTGGGAGTAAGCAAATATCACTATATCGTCCGCATACTGTAACGAGAGGATGTCGGTTTTGTTGTTTATGAAGTATCCTTGCAGATTTTTTTGCCTAATGAAGTTTTCCAAGTCGGAGATATACAACGCAAACAATAAAGGGCTAGTGCATTCTCCTTGTAAAACTCCTTTGGTAATTTTTATTTCTTCTGACATTTCATTATTCACATTGACCCGTAATGTTGCATTGTCATATATATTTTTCAGTAGTCTAGTAATCTTGGCACTCATACCCAGTTGATAGATTTTGTTCCACAGGATGGTATGTGGTACGCAGTCGAAAGCCTTTTGGAAGTCAATGAAAATGGCGTAAACTCCAAGATTATTGGTTAAGAATGCGGACTGGATAATCGAATTTATGACATATATGTTGTCTATACAAGATCTTCGTCTCCGAAACCCTGCTTGTGCTTCCGGTAAAATGTTTTTGCTTTCAACCCACGTTTGCATTCTATTGTTCAATATAAAAGTGAACACCTTTGTGATAGAGTTAATTAAGGCAATACCTCTGTAGTTATTTGGGTTTGTTAGTTCTCCTTTTTTGTGTAAAAGTTTTAATTTGATTGTTTTTAACTCTTGAGGTAAGTCTTCTTCCATAAGGAAATTATTTAATAGTTTTCTGAGATATGCTATCCAGAGAGAGGGTAAATTTTGCAGTTGCTCGTAGATTATTCCATCTGTTCCTGGAGCTTTGTTTGCTTTAAGTTTTTGGAGAGCAATATTAATTTCGTTTAATGTTATTTCGTCGTCTAGGTATGGGTGGTGAACATCGAAGAATATTAATTCGTTGTTTATTGTGCTATTAGTGTACCAGCTTTGAAAATACTTAACCCAGGTGTTCATCTTAATTGGGTTTGAAGCGTGGGTTCTTGATTGCATTGAGTTGATCGTATCCCAGAATTGCTTTTGATCTGCAACGTTTTCTAATTTTTTTTTAATATCTGATTTGTGTTTCATTTTTTCATCAGCTATACAGCGCTTGTATTGTTTCTTAGATTGAAAATATATATTAAGTTTGTCTTCTGCAAAACCATGCTTCTTACAGTTCCTTAAGCTCCTTCTAGTTTCTTTTTTACGTTCTTTGCAAGCTTCGCTGAACCATTGTTTTTTCTTAAATTTCTTTGTTGGATTATGATATATTTTGATTTTATTTACAATGTCAATTTTATTAGAGACATTTTCAATTTCAATTTTAATATAATTGTATAGTTTTGTAGAGTTAAGAGTAGAACAGTCCTCTATTTTATTTTGAAATTCTTGTTTGTATATATCAGTTTTTACAGCATCCCATTTAGTTTTTATTAAATCTGTTGCGATATTATTTTGTGTCTTGCATTTCTCATTATACAAATTTACTATTTTTATTGAGCATATCATGTGATCGGATACAAATACTTCATCAATGATAGTAAAGTCGGTTATAAACTGCAGTGCGCTAAAGTCGGTCCACACAAGATCTATCGTACTTTTGCCCGTCGCTCCCAAATATGTATAGTTTGCTGGACTGTCGCTCTGTGACCTTCCATTAAGGACTAAAAAATTTACTTCCTCAAAAATCTCTAATAAGTTTCTACCTTTTTTGTTTATAATTGTATCATACGCAGTTCTAGTCGCATTCCAGTTATTGTTACTGGCAAAACCCTCGTTAATTTGGTTTAATTCTCCAATTCGTGCATTGTAGTCGCCAGCTAATATGTATGAGTGATTTGGGTAATGATTTATTATGTTTTGTAAATTTTCCGAGAAGAGTTCAAGCAATACAGCATAGTCGAAAGAGTGAGAAAAATAAGTTACACCAAGAATAAAATTTTGTACCTCGTTTTTAAAGTTAAGAAACACCCAGTGCAATTCTTTTTCTATCACTGCGACATTTTTAGCGGAAATTAATGAAAAAATTATAATACCTCCGATTGCCCTGCCGGTGCTTGCTTCTTTAGTTGCTTTCTGCTCATATCTGTTATAATCTTTCAGGAATGGTGGATTTTCTTTTAATTCAATATTTTTCCATGTTTCAGTGATACATATTATTTCATGTTTTAGTAGAAGATTTTCTTCGTGGGTATTCAAATTATATATATTGTTGAAACCTTGGATATTCCAGAATAGAATATTCTTCTCATTTTCTTCTGTACTGATTACTTGCCCTCTTAGTTTTTTGGCGATGATTGCGATCTTAGTCTAGTTTGTATGTGTTTGTCCAGTGGCCCTGCTTTAGGCTGACTTGTTTTATTTATTCTTTTTGGTTGTACCTTCGGTGTTTCTTTGGCTTTTGGCTCTCCATGTTCCCATATAGAGTTATTAATCTGAGTTTCTTTAGTAGTTTCATAATCTTGAGTATTATTCAGGGAACGGAGTGAAATGGATTTTCTTCCTAAGTCTGCTTGTGGAGGGCTATTAATTGATTCATTTATATCTTTGTTCTTGTCTTCATCATTTTCAGTTAGGTCTTTTGTGGTGTATCTTTCACCGTTTATATATAATATATTATGGCTTAAGGTTGCTTTATGACCATTGCTTCTTGCTTGAGTAAGATGACGTTTTAAAATTTTTCTTTCCTCTACTACTTTGGGAGAATAATCTTCATCTATGTATATTTTTAAGTTTTTTAAGAGTTTCGAATATTTTAAGACTTTTTTCTTTACTATTTTTGTGTTAAACTCTACGAGAACTGGCCTTATTTTATTATCTGTTGGTTTTCCAAGCCTCTTAATATCTTCGAAATTGTTAATAGAAATATCTGGTAAATTCAGTGTATCATTTAATAAACTCAATATTTTTTGTTCTATATTTTCTCTTCTTTCTTCTCTTATACCGAAGAATATCAGATTTTTTTCACGGACTTTCTTTTCTAGGTATTCTATTTGTTTATTTTTTATTACTAGTTCTTGTTCAATTTTATCAAATTTAAGTTGATTTTCTTCTTTGTTGTTATTCACCGCTTTATTTAATATATTCAATGTACTTTGTAAATTATCAATCTTGTCATTAAAAGGTGCCAGTAATTTTCGAATGTCTTCAATTATGGCCATTTTATTTTTGTTTTCGGCGATAAATTTATTTTTGACACGGTTGGGGACACTGCTTATTTATAAGGAACTTGACAAATCGCGCGCTAATTACTTTTACTCAGCTGATTTCTTACTAATATTATAACCTTGAATTAATATAAACACTCTTTTTATGATTTCAATGTGAACTATTGATTAAAAATTTAATATTATTTTAAAAGCTGTATATTAAATTATTAGATTAGAAGAAATTCACAATTTTTTAAGCAGGTTTTCTTATTGAATTTTGTTATTTTTACTTAAGTATAGTTATCACAAGTCTTTCTCATATCACTACAATGTTACCAATCTTCCGCTGTTTTCAACTATTCAAACTGATAAATTCATGTTTCTTACGTTCCAAACGGTGGATTTTTGTGAAATCACGATAAAATTGCTGTTTTCAACTTGCAAAAACATTGAAAAACGCTGTTTTCAACTATTCAAACTGACAAAATCATGTTTCTTCCGTGCGAAACGGCGATTTATGAGAAATTACGATAAAATTGCTGTTTTAAACTTGCAAAAACATAGAAAAACGCTGTTTTGAACTATTCAAACTGACAAATTCATGTTTCTTTCGTGTGAAACGGCGATTTATGAGAAATGACGATAAAATTGCTGTTTTAAACTTGCAAAAACATAGAAAAACGCTGTTTTGAACTACTCAAACTGACAAATTCATGTTTCTTCCGTGCGAAACGGCGATTTATGAGAAATTACTATAAAATTGCTGTTTGAAACTTGCAAAAACATAGAAAAACGCTGTTTTGAACTATTCAAACTGACAAGTTCATGTTTCTTTCGTGTGAAACGGCGATTTATGAGAAATGACGATAAATTTGCTGTTTTAAACTTGCAAAAACATAGAAAAACGCTGTTTTGAACTATTCAAACTGATAAATTCATGTTTATTACGTGTGAAACGGCGATTTATGAGAAATGACGATAAAATTGCTGCTTTAAACTTGCAAAAACATAGAAAAACGCGGTTTTGAACTATTCAAACTGACAAATTCATGTTTCTTTCGTGCGAAACGGCGATTTATGAGAAATGACGATAAAATTGCAGTTTTAAACTTGCAAAAACATAGAAAAACGCTGTTTCCAACTATTCAAACTGATAAATTCATGTTTCTTACGTTCCAAACGGTGGATTTTTGTGAAATCACGATAAAATTGCTTTTTTTAAATTTGCAAAAACATTGAAAAACGCTGTTTTCAACTATTCAAACTGACAAATTCATGTTTCTTCCGTGCGAAACGGCGATTTATGAGAAATTACTATAAAATTGCTGTTTGAAACTTGCAAAAACATAGAAAAACGCTGTTTTGAACTATTCAAAATGACAAATTCATGTTTCTTTCGTGTGAAACGGCGATTTATGAGAAATGACGATAAAATTGCTGTTTTAAACTTGCAAAAACATAGAAAAACGCTGTTTTGAACTATTTAAACTGATAAATTCATGTTTCTTACGTTGGAAACGGTGGATTTTTGTGAAATCACGTTAAAATTGCTGTTTTAAACTTGCAAAAACATTGAAAAACGATGTTTTTAACTATTCAAACTGACAAATTCATGTTTCTTTCGTGTAAAACGGCGATTTATGAGAAATGACGATAAAATTGCTGTTTTAAACTTGCAAAAACATAGAAAAACGCTGTTTTCAACTATTCAATCTGATAAATTCATGTTTCTTACGTTCCAAACGGTAGATTTTTGTGAAATCACGATAAAATTGCTGTTTTAAACTTGCAAAAACATAGAAAAACGCTGTTTTGAACTATTCAAACTGACAAATTCATGTTTCTTTCGTGTGAAACGGCGATTTATGAGAAATGACGATAAAATTGCTGTTTTAAACTTGCAAAAACATAGAAAAACGCTGTTTTGAACTATTCAAACGGACAAATTCATGTTTCTTTCGTGTGAAACGGCGATTTATGAGAAATGACGATAAAATTGCTGTTTTAAACTTGCAAAAACATAGAAAAACGCTGTTTTCAACAATCAAACTGATAAATTCATGTTTCTTACGTTTGAAACGGTGGATTTTTGTGAAATCACGATAAAATTGCTGTTTTAAACTTGCAAAAACATAGAAAAACGCTGTTTTCAACTATTCAAACTGATAAATTCATGTTTCTTACGTTGGAAACGGTGGATTTTTGTGAAATCACGTTAAAATTGCTGTTTTAAACTTGCAAAAACATTGAAAAACGATGTTTTTAACTATTCAAACTGACAAATTCATGTTTCTTCCGTGCGAAACGGCGATTTATGAGAAATTACTATAAAATTGCTGTTTTAAACTTGCAAAAACATAGAAAAATGCTGTTTTGAACTATTCAAACAGACAAATTCATGTTTCTTTCGTGTGAAACGGCGATTTATGAGAAATGACGATAAAATTGCTGTTTTAAACTTGCAAAAACATAGAAAAACGCTGTTTTGAACTATTCAAACTGACAAATTCATGTTTCTTTCGTGTGAAACGGCGATTTATGAGAAATGACGATAAAATTGCTGTTTTAAGCTTGCAAAAACTTAGAAAAATGCTGTTTTGAACTATTCAAACTGACAAATTCATGTTTCTTTCGTGCGAAACGGCGATTTATGAGAAATGACGATAAAATTGCTGTTTTAAACTTGCAAAAACATTGAAAAACGCTGTTTTCAACTATTCAAACTGACAAAATCATGTTTCTTCCGTGCGAGACGGCGATTTATGAGAAATTACGATAAAATTGCTGTTTTAAACTTGCAAAAACATAGAAAAACGCTGTTTTGAACTATTCAAACTGACAAATTCATGTTTCTTCCGTGTGAAATGGCGATTTATGAGAAATGACGATAAAATTGCTGTCTTAAACTTGCAAAAACATAGAAAAACGCTGTTTTGAACTATTCAAACTGACAAATTCATGTTTCTTTCGTGCGAAACGGCGATTTATGAGAAATGACGATAAAATTGCAGTTTTAAACTTGCAAAAACATAGAAAAACGCTGTTTTCAACTATTCAAACTGATAAATTCATGTTTCTTACGTTCCAAACGGTGGATTTTTGTGAAATCACGATAAAATTGCTTTTTTTAAATTTGCAAAAACATTGAAAAACGCTGTTTTCAACTATTCAAACTGACAAATTTATGTTTCTTCCGTGCGAAACGGCGATTTATGAGAAATTACGATAAAATTGCTGTTTTAAACTTGCAAAAACATAGAAAAACGCTGTTTTGAACTATTCAAACTGACAAATTCATGTTTCTTTCGTGTGAAACGGCGATTTATGAGAAATGACGATAAAATTGCTGTTTTAAACTTGCAAAAACATAGAAAAACGCTGTTTTGAACTATTCAAACGGACAAATTCATGTTTCTTTCGTGTGAAACGGCGATTTATGAGAAATGACGATAAAATTGCTGTTTTAAACTTGCAAAAACATAGAAAAACGCTGTTTTGAACTATTTAAACTGACAAATTCATGTTTCTTTCGTGCGAAACGGCGATTTATGAGAAATGACGATAAAATTGCTGTTTTAAACTTGCAAAAACATAGAAAAACGCTGTTTTCAACTATTCAAACTGATAAATTCATGTTTCTTACGTTCCAAACGGTGGATTTTTGTGAAATCACGATAAAATTGCTGTTTTCAACTTGCAAAAACATTGAAAAACGCTGTTTTCAACTATTCAAACTGACAAAATCATGTTTCTTCCGTGCGAAACGGCGATTTATGAGAAATTACGATAAAATTGCTGTTTTAAACTTGCAAAAACATAGAAAAACGCTGTTTTGAACTATTCAAACTGACAAATTCATGTTTCTTTCGTGTGAAACGGCGATTTATGAGAAATGACGATAAAATTGCTGTTTTAAACTTGCAAAAACATAGAAAAACGCTGTTTTGAACTACTCAAACTGACAAATTCATGTTTCTTCCGTGCGAAACGGCGATTTATGAGAAATTACTATATAATTGCTGTTTGAAACTTGCAAAAACATAGAAAAACGCTGTTTTGAACTATTCAAACTGACAAGTTCATGTTTCTTTCGTGTGAAACGGCGATTTATGAGAAATGACGATAAAATTGCTGTTTTAAACTTGCAAAAACATAGAAAAACGCTGTTTTGAACTAGTAGAACTGACAAATTCATGTTTCTTTCGGTCGAAACGGCGATTTATGAGAAATGACGATAAAATTGCTGTTTTAAACTTGCAAAAACATAGAAAAACGCTGTTTTGAACTATTCAAACTGACAAATTCATGTTTCTTTCGTGCGAAACGGCGATTTATGAGAAATGACGATAAAATTGCTGTTTTAATCTTGCAAAAACATAGAAAAACGCTGTTTTCAACTATTCAAACTGATAAATTCATGTTTCTTACGTTCCAAACGGTGGATTTTTGTGAAATCACGATAAAATTGCTGTTTTCAACTTGCAAAAACATTGAAAAACGCTGTTTACAACTATTCAAACTGACAAAATCATGTTTCTTCCGTGCGAAACGGCGATTTATGAGAAATTACGATAAAATTGCTGTTTTAAACTTGCAAATACATAGAAAAACGCTGTTTTGAACTATTCAAACTGACAAATTCATGTTTCTATCGTGTGAAACGGCGATTTATGAGAAATGACGATAAAATTGCTGTTTTAAACTTGCAAAAACATAGAAAAACGCTGTTTTGAACTACTCAAACTGACAAATTCATGTTTCTTCCGTGCGAAACGGCGATTTATGAGAAATTACTATAAAATTGCTGTTTGAAACTTGCAAAAACATAGAAAAACGCTGTTTTGATCTATTCAAACTGAAAAATTCATGTTTCTTTCGTGCGAAACGGCGATTTATGAGAAATGACGATAAAATTGCAGTATTAAACTTGCAAAAACATAGAAAAACGCTGTTTTGAACTATTCAAACTGATAAATTCATGTTTCTTACGTGTGAAACGGCGATTTATGAGAAATGACGATAAAATTGCTGCTTTAAACTTGCAAAAACATAGAAAAACGCTGTTTTGAACTATTCAAACTGACAAATTCATGTTTCTTTCGTGCGAAACGGCGATTTATGAGAAATGACGATAAAATTGCAGTTTTAAACTTGCAAAAACATAGAAAAACGCTGTTTTCAACTATTCAAACTGATAAATTCATGTTTCTTACGTTCCAAACGGTGGATTTTTGTGAAATCACGATAAAATTGCTTTTTTTAAATTTGCAAAAACATTGAAAAACGCTGTTTTCAACTATTCAAACTGACAAATTCATGTTTCTTCCGTGCGAAACGGCGATTTATGGGAAATTACGATAAAATTGCTGTTTTAAACTTGCAAAAACATAGAAAAACGCTGTTTTGAACTATTCAAACTGACAAATTCATGTTTCTTTCGTGTGAAACGGCGATTTATGAGAAATGACGATAAAATTGCTGTTTTAAACTTGCAAAAACATAGAAAAACGCTGTTTTGAACTATTCAAACGGACAAATTCATGTTTCTTTCGTGTGAAACGGCGATTTATGAGAAATGACGATAAAATTGCTGTTTTAAACTTGCAAAAACATAGAAAAACGCTGTTTTGAACTATTTAAACTGACAAATTCATGTTTCTTTCGTGCGAAACGGCGATTTATGAGAAATGACGATAAAATTGCTGTTTTAAACTTGCAAAAACATAGAAAAACGCTGTTTTCAACTATTCAAACTGATAAATTCATGTTTCTTACGTTCCAAACGGTGGATTTTTGTGAAATCACGATAAAATTGCTGTTTTCAACTTGCAAAAACATTGAAAAACGCTGTTTTCAACTATTCAAACTGACAAAATCATGTTTCTTCCGTGCGAAACGGCGATTTATGAGAAATTACGATAAAATTGCTGTTTTAAACTTGCAAAAACATAGAAAAACGCTGTTTTGAACTATTCAAACTGACAAATTCATGTTTCTTTCGTGTGAAACGGCGATTTATGAGAAATGACGATAAAATTGCTGTTTTAAACTTGCAAAAACATAGAAAAACGCTGTTTTGAACTACTCAAACTGACAAATTCATGTTTCTTCCGTGCGAAACGGCGATTTATGAGAAATTACTATAAAATTGCTGTTTGAAACTTGCAAAAACATAGAAAAACGCTGTTTTGAACTATTCAAAATGACAAGTTCATGTTTCTTTCGTGTGAAACGGCGATTTATGAGAAATGACGATAAAATTGCTGTTTTAAACTTGCAAAAACATAGAAAAACGCTGTTTTGAACTAGTAGAACTGACAAATTCATGTTTCTTTCGTGCGAAACGGCGATTTATGAGAAATGACGATAAAATTGCTGTTTTAAACTTGCAAAAACATAGAAAAACGCTGTTTTGAACTATTCAAACTGACAAATTCATGTTTCTTTCGTGCGAAACGGCGATTTATGAGAAATGACGATAAAATTGCTGTTTTAATCTTGCAAAAACATAGAAAAACGCTGTTTTCAACTATTCAAACTGATAAATTCATGTTTCTTACGTTCCAAACGGTGGATTTTTGTGAAATCACGATAAAATTGCTGTTTTCAACTTGCAAAAACATTGAAAAACGCTGTTTTCAACTATTCAAACTGACAAAATCATGTTTCTTCCGTGCGAAACGGCGATTTATGAGAAATTACGATAAAATTGCTGTTTTCAACTTGCAAAAACATAGAAAAACGCTGTTTTGAACTATTCAAACTAACAAATTCATGTTTCTTTCGTGTGAAACGGCGATTTATGAGAAATGACGATAAAATTGCTGTTTTAAACTTGCAAAAACATAGAAAAACGCTGTTTTGAACTACTCAAACTGACAAATTCATGTTTCTTCCGTGCGAAACGGCGATTTATGAGAAATTACTATAAAATTGCTGTTTGAAACTTGCAAAAACATAGAAAAACGCTGTTTTGAACTATTCACACTGAAAAATTCATGTTTCTTTCGTGCGAAACGGCGATTTATGAGAAATGACGATAAAATTGCAGTTTTAAACTTGCAAAAACATAGAAAAACGCTGTTTTGAACTATTCAAACTGATAAATTCATGTTTCTTACGTGTGAAACGGCGATTTATGAGAAATGACGATAAAATTGCTGCTTTAAACTTGCAAAAACATAGAAAAACGCTGTTTTGAACTATTCAAACTGACAAATTCATGTTTCTTTCGTGCGAAACGGCGATTTATGAGAAATGACGATAAAATTGCAGTTTTAAACTTGCAAAAACATAGAAAAACGCTGTTTTCAACTATTCAAACTGATAAATTCATGTTTCTTACGTTCCAAACGGTGGATTTTTGTGAAATCACGATAAAATTGCTTTTTTTAAATTTGCAAAAACATTGAAAAACGCTGTTTTCAACTATTCAAACTGACAAATTCATGTTTCTTCCGTGCGAAACGGCGATTTATGAGAAATTACGATAAAATTGCTGTTTTAAACTTGCAAAAACATAGAAAAACGCTGTTTTGAACTATTCAAACTGACAAATTCATGTTTCTTTCGTGTGAAACGGCGATTTATTAGAAATGACGATAAAATTGCTGTTTTAAACTTGCAAAAACATAGAAAAACGCTGTTTTGAACTATTCAAACGGACAAATTCATGTTTCTTTCGTGTGAAACGGCGATTTATGAGAAATGACGATAAAATTGCTGTTTTAAACTTGCAAAAACATAGAAAAACCCTTTTTTCAACTATTCAAACTGATAAATTCATGTTTCTTACGTTCGAAACGGTGGATTTTTGTGAAATCACGATAAAATTGCTGTTTTAAACTTGCAAAAACATTGAAAAACGCGGTTTAAACTATTCAAACTGACAAATTCATGTTTCTTCCGTTCGAAACGGCGAATTATGAGAAATTACGATAAAATTGCTGTTTTAAACTTGCAAAAACATAGAAAAACGCTGTTTTCAACTATTCAAACTGATAAATTCATGTTTCTTTCGTGCGAAACGGCGATTTATGAGAAATGACGATGAAATTGCTGTTTTAAACTTGCAAAAACATAGAAAAACGCTGCTTTGAACTAGTCAAACTGACAAATTCATGTTTCTTTCGTGCGAAACGGCGATTTATTAGAAATTACGATAAAATTGCTGTTTTAAACTTGCAAAAACATAGAAAAACGCTGTTTTGAACTATTCAAACTGACAAATTCATGTTTCTTTCGTGCGAAACGGCGATTTATGAGAAATGACGATACAATTGCTGTTTTAAACTTGCAAAAACATAGAAAAACGCTGTTTTTAACTATTCAAACTGATGAATTCAGGTTTCTTTCGTGCGAAACGGCGATTTATGAGAAATGACGAAAAAATTGCTGTTTTAAACTTGCAAAAACAAAGAAAAACGCTGTTTTGAACTTTTCAAACTGACAAATTCATGTTTCTTTCGTGCGAAACGGCGATTTATGAGAAATGACGATAAAATTGCTGTTTTAAACTTGCAAAAACATACAAAAACGCTGTTTTCAACTATTCAAACAGATAAATTCATGTTTCTTTCGTGCGAAACGGCGATTTATGAGAAATGACGATAATATTGCTTTTTTAAACTTGCAAAAACATAGAAAAACGCTGTTTTGAACTATTCAAACTGACAAATTCATGTTTCTTTCGTGCGAAACGGCGATTTATGAGAAATGACGATAAAATTGCTGTTTTAAACTTGCAAAAACATAGAAAAACGCTGTTTTGAACTATTCAAACTGACAAATTCATGTTTCTTTCGTGTGAAACGGCGATTTATGAGAAATGACGATAAAATTGCTGTTTTAAACTTGCAAAAACATAGAAAAACCCTTTTTTCAACTATTCAAACTGATAAATTCATGTTTCTTACGTTCGAAACGGTGGATTTTTGTGAAATCACGATAAAATTGCTGTTTTAAACTTGCAAAAATATTGAAAAACGCGGTTTAAACTATTCAAACTGACAAATTCATGTTTCTTCCGTTCGAAACGGCGAATTATGAGAAATTACGATAAAATTGCTGTTTTAAACTTGCAAAAACATAGAAAAACGCTGTTTTCAACTATTCAAACTGATAAATTCATGTTTCTTTCGTGCGAAACGGCGATTTATGAGAAATGACGATGAAATTGCTGTTTTAAACTTGCAAAAACATAGAAAAACGCTGCTTTGAACTAGTCAAACTGACAAATTCATGTTTCTTTCGTGCGAAACGGCGATTTATGAGAAATGACGATACAATTGCTGTTTTAAACTTGCAAAAACATAGAAAAACGCTGTTTTGAACTATTCAAACTGACAAATTCATGTTTCTTTCGTGCGAAACGGCGATTTATGAGAAATGACGATAAAATTGCTGTTTTAAACTTGCAAAAACATAGAAAAACGCTGTTTTCAACTATTCAATTTGATAAAATCATGTTTCTTTCGTGCGAAACGGCGATTTATGAGAAATGACGATACAATTGCTGTTTTAAACTTGCAAAAACATAGAAAAACGCTGTTTTTAACTATTCAAACTGATAAATTCAGGTTTCTTTCGTGCGAAACGGCGATTTATGAGAAATGACGATAAAATTGCTGTTTTAAACTTGCAAAAACAAAGAAAAACGCTGTTTTGAACCTTTCAAACTGACAAATTCAGTTTTGTGGTTTGGGGTTCGAGGTTTGATGTTTAAGGTTGAGGTTTGGGGTTTGAGGTTTGGGGTTCGCGGTTTGAGGTTTGGGTTTGGGGTTCGGTGTTTGAGGTTTGGGGTTCGCGGTTTGAGGTTTGGGGTTGGGGTTCGGTGTTTGATGTTTGGGGTTTGGGGTTCGAGGTTTGAGGTTTGGGGTTCGAAGTTTGAGGTTTGGGGTTTGAGGTTTGGGGTTGGGGGTTCGAGTTTTAGGGTTTGGGTTTGAGGTTTGGGGTTGAGGTATTAAACTTGCAAAAACCTTGAAAAACGCTGTTTTCAACTATTCAAACTGACAAATTCATGTTTATTCCGTGCGAAACGGCGATTTATGAGAAATTACGATAAAATTGCTGTTTTAACCTTGCAAAAACATAGAAAAACGCTGTTTTGAACTATTCAAACTGACAAATTCATGTTTCTTTCGTGTGAAACGGCGATTTATGAGAAATGACGATAAAATTGCTGTTTTAAACTTGCAAAAACATAGAAAAACGCTGTTTTGAACTATTCAAACTGACAAATTCATGTTTCTTTCGTGCGAAACGGCGATTTATGAGAAATGACGATAAAATTGCTGTTATAAACTTGCAAAAACATAGAAAAACGCTGTTTTGAACTATTCAAACTGACAAATTCATGTTTCTTCGTGCGAAACGGCGATTTATGAGAAATGACGATAAAATTGCTGTTTTAAACTTGCAAAAACATAGAAAAACGCTGTTTTCAACTATTCAAACTGATAAATTCATGTTTCTTACGTTCGAAACGGTGGATTTTTGTGAAATCACGATAAAATTGCTGTTTTAAACTTGCAAAAATATAGAAAAACGCTGTTTTCAACTATTCAAACTGATAAATTCATGTTTCTTACGTTGGAAACGGTGGATTTTTGTGAAATCACGATAAAATTGCTGTTTTAAACTTGCAAAAACATAGAAAACGATGTTTTGAACTATCCAAACTGACAAATTCAGTTTTGTGGTTTGGGGTTCGAGGTTTGATGTTTAAGGTTGAGGTTTGGGGTTTGAGGTTTGGGGTTCGCGGTTTGAGGTTTGGGTTTGGGGTTCGGTGTTTGAGGTTTGGGGTTCGCGGTTTGAGGTTTGGGGTTGGGGTTCGGTGTTTGATGTTTGGGGTTTGGGGTTCGAGGTTTGAGGTTTGGGGTTCGAAGTTTGAGGTTTGGGGTTTGAGGTTTGGGGTTGGGGGTTCGAGTTTTAGGGTTTGGGTTTGAGGTTTGGGGTTGAGGTATTAAACTTGCAAAAACCTTGAAAAACGCTGTTTTCAACTATTCAAACTGACAAATTCATGTTTATTCCGTGCGAAACGGCGATTTATGAGAAATTACGATAAAATTGCTGTTTTAACCTTGCAAAAACATAGAAAAACGCTGTTTTGAACTATTCAAACTGACAAATTCATGTTTCTTTCGTGTGAAACGGCGATTTATGAGAAATGACGATAAAATTGCTGTTTTAAACTTGCAAAAACATAGAAAAACGCTGTTTTGAACTATTCTAACTGACAAATTCATGTTTCTTTCGTGCGAAACGGCGATTTATGAGAAATGACGATAAAATTGCTGTTTTAAACTTGCAAAAACATAGAAAAACGCTGTTTTGAACTATTCAAACTGACAAATTCATGTTTCTTTCGTGCGAAACGGCGATTTATGAGAAATGACGATAAAATTGCTGTTTTAAACTTGCAAAAACATAGAAAAACGCTGTTTTCAACTATTCAAACTGATAAATTCATGTTTCTTA
>CAWWDY010000845.1:17500-80975 GCA_963942605.1 Poecilus cupreus | reverse complement strand
TTGTATGCTTTTGCATGCTTAAATCCGAAATTTTATCTTGATTTCACCAACATTAGCCATTATACACGACAGAAACATGAATATGACAGTTTAAATACTTAAAAACAGCATTTTGTATGTTTTTGCAAGCTGATTTATCTTGATTTTGCAAACATAAGCCATTACACACGACATATACATGAATATAATAATAATAATAATAATAATAATAATAATAATAATAATAAGTTTATTGTTAAAGGCTGAGCCTATACAAGAAAGTGGTTAAGTTACAAATTTAGATCGTGCTTACGTTGATTAATAACAAGAATATAATATGTTGAGATTTGTATAAACAATATTGTACAATATAATTTAATCAATCATTCAGTGCAAACGCTCTCATCTGAAGTGCTGTGAACGTAAAGTTGTAGATGTCGTACATCTTGCCCTTGGTTAGAGTTTGGAAAAGCTGATGGTGGTAGTTCAGCTCATCTGGCTCCTGTAGGTACTGCTGGAGGAAGGCGGCCCTGGGTGCGGAATAGAATGGGCAGGTCACAAAGAAGTGATAGAAGTTGTCAGGCTGTAAGCAATTACATATAGAGCAGATGTTCTCCAAATCAAATTTAAAGACTGATCCTTTAAGGTATAATTGAGCTGTGTTCCTTGTTGATGTCACCCGAATCTGGCTGACAATCTTTACCACGTTAAAGTTGACTTCAGGCGTTAAATAAAGTACAGGTGTTTCTGAGTTTGTAATGTCTTTATAGATCGTACTATAAGTTGAATTCAGGATTCTGATTTGGTCTTCATTGATGAGAACATTTGCAAGTTTCTCTAATAAGTTATTTTGGCAGTGTTCAAGTATTATATAGCTTTGTTGATTCCAAATATCAACGTAATCAATTTTGGCAAACATACTTTTAACTTGCGATACCCAGTTTAGTTTAGGATTATTACGTGTGTAGTTGTCTAGTTTTATCAGCTTGTTGTAACATATTTTTGGGTATCTATTGGTGTTCATAATTAATAGTTTTTTACAATAATTTAGTGTTATGTGAAATATATTAAATTCTAATTTTAGTAGATTTAATTCTGTACGCACGATATAATTTGGAGTGTACTTGGACCAGTTGAACAAATTCTTAAAGAATCCTACCTGTACCTTCTCTATTTCATCAACGTATTGTAAACTGTATATTTCTGCTGCGTACAGTAGAGTAGGAAGCACGACTGTTCTGTAGAGATGTATTCTGGCTTCCCAAGATGTCATTTTTGTTTTTTGCATGAGATTTTTGACATTACCTGCTGCGGTTCTTGCTGTACCAATCATTAGATCTTTATTTTTCCTAAACTTTCCGGAGCTTGTGAAGAGTGTCCCTAAATATATATATTCAGATGTGCTCTCTATATTAGCATTTTGACACGTGAAATTGACTTTGCGATCTGGTCTCCCCATGTGAATTTTCATCACTTTTGTTTTTTGATGGTTTATTTGAAGATCGTTGTTATTACAGTATTTCTCCAAGTATTTGAGTTTTCTGTGAACATCTGAAATGGAATCGCACAGTATCGCAAGATCATCTGCATATAGTAGCATCATAATGTCCACTGAGTGATTAATCCAGATACCTTCTATTCCTTGTTCTCTAAAAAAGTGTTCGACATCTGCGATGAATAGGCTAAATAGTAGCGGACTCATAGAGTCACCTTGTAAGACTCCTTTACTCACATTAATTGGTTTTGAACAGTTTCTGTTAATATTCAGAATGATTTGAGCGTTATCATATATGTTTTTGATAAGTCTGATTATTTTTGCACTTACACCCAGTTCGAATAGTTTGGACCATAATTTTTCATGATTGACAGAGTCGAAAGCTTGTTTAAAATCGACAAATATTATGTATGTGTTTCGTTTTTCTATTAGGCGCGATTGAACAATAGCACTCAATGTAAATAAATTGTCTAAGCACGATCTATTTCTTCTGAATCCACATTGGGCTTCTGGGATAACATCAAAACTTTCAGCCCATGTTTCTAGTCGACTTGAGATTATGCTTGTCAAGGTTTTCAACATAGTATTTAGCACAGCAATTCCCCTGTAGTTGCTCGGATTGTTTTTGTCTCCTTTTTTATGTATTAGAATTAAGGTGCCTTTAGCTAGGTTTGGTGGTATAGTTTCTGAGGTAAGGCATTCATTTAGGAACTTATGCAATGTTTGGAACCAGTCGTTTTGAAAAGTTTTTATTATTTCATTTGGAATTAGGTCAGGACCGGGGGTTTTGTTGTTTTTAAGTCGTGATAGAGTGCGTTTCAGTTCATATTCAGTTATGTCGTTATCAAGGAAAGGATGTAAAACGGACGTGAATTGCGTGTCAATTCGAATGTTGGGTTTATATATTTTATCGTAATAGCATTCCCATTCTTTTATATTAATAGGGTTGGTATATTCTACTTTAGTTTGGTAATGTTTGTAAGTTTTCCAGAACTGTTTTGTATCCGAAATGTTGTTAATTTCTTCCTTGACTTTCAATGCGTGGTTTTTGCGGTGCGAGTTTATTGTACTTCTATAGATTTTCTTGTCTTCTAGATACTGAGTAAGTTTGCAGTTATTAGTTCTGTCACTTGCAAATTTTTGATAGCTTTTCCGCATTGTCTGTCTATTCTTTTTACATTCCTCATTATACCAAGGTTTATTTTTGTTTTGACGCTTTCTGGAGTCTTATTGTTCGGAACATATCCAGTTCATTTGATGCTTGGTAACAAGCTGTTACTATTTCGTTGTATAGGGCTTCGGGTGATTGTAATGCATTATTGATCTTCAAGTGCTCTATTTTTTCACAGAATTCTTCTACTTTATTCGGATCCCAGACAATTCGTTGATTTATGCCTAAGCTATTCAAATTTGCGTTATCCGAGATCTGTGTGTTTACTTCTGAGCTGGGTAATTCGAGTTTCAATCTGCAAATGAGGTGATCGGATAAGAGAATTTTGTTTTCAACTTGGAAATCATTAACGTAATTTATGCTGTTTGTGTTAACCCACATTAGGTCTATGATACTTTGACCTGTCTGACTAACGTAGGTTAGTTGGGCTGGTGTATCATTTTCCGACCTGCCATTAAGTACGTAGAAACCTTCCTGTTCCATAGTTTCAACAAGTGCTTTTCCTTTTCTGTTACACTGGCCGTTTGATACCCGTTCATGGTGTAAACTAGTATTTTCAAAGCTTAGTTCTTCACTCTGCTTCATGTTACCAATTTGTGCATTGAAATCTCCCCCCACAAATATTGGTAAGTTGGCAAAACTCTGACTTATATTATTTAGCATATTAGAGAACAGATCTAACATTGTAGTAAAATCGTAGCTAGGCGAGAAGTAGGTGAAAATCAGGATTAGTTCATTTCTGCTCTGGTTGAATGATATTTTTAGTATTATCCAGTGGACTGATTTTTCTATAAGTGACACAGTGATTGTTTTTGATTTTATGTATAATGATAAGCCACCTTTAGCTCGTCCTCTGGTAGCATCTTTAATTGCACCACTGTAATAGTGCTCGTATTCATGTAGAAACTTTGGTTTAATGTTGCAATTTTTTTCTTCTCTCCATGTTTCACTTACACATAGTATATCCATGGACTGTAGATAGTTTGTTTGTGTGTTGCTTAGCCTGTAAAAATTATTGTATCCCTGCATATTCCAAATTGCGATGGATATACGTATAGTTTTTTGGTTTCTTCGCAGGGTTGAATTGCTACTTAGTTTTTTGACTCTTTCCCTGGGGTAACTTGAGTTCTTGGGCGTAAAAGACGATCCATAGGTCCCTCGGCTTTCTTTTGTTGTTTTTTTATTTTTTCCTGTCTCAATTGGTTTGTATTTTGTTTGGTACTTATTAAATTCGCTGTGCTTCCTGAAGGTTCTGTGTCATTTCGTTTATGGTGTTCTTTTTGTGGCAACATAATTACGCTGTGGTATTCTTCCTGCCCTCCGTTTTCGTTAAACGTTGTGTATGCCATTGCTTCTTGGTTCTGTTCCTGTGTTACTGCTTGTAGTGATGACGTGGATTTTGAGAGTCTCCTATCCAATGTTTGTGAGTTTCGTTTTTCGTCTGTATCTTGGCGTTCTAGTTGCTCAATAGAAAATTTTTCTCCGTTCACTACAAGATATTTATCGTATATATAGGCTTTGTTTCCAGAGTTTTTTGCTTCTGTAAGGTACGGATATAGTTTATTTCTTATAACCAATTGAGCTTTAGTATAATCTTCCTCTATAACAATTTTGGTGCCCTTTAATAATTTTCTCTGTTTTAGTATATTACGTTTCGTGTTAAGGTTCCATAAAGTGATGACTATTGGGCGATTCTTTTTATAGCTTTTAGTTCCAATTCTGTAGTTGTCTTCAATATCTATATTTTTTATATCTATATTTAGAGTATTTTTGATTAAGGATAGAATTTTAGTTCTTAAGTTATATTTTGTCTCAGTCGGTTCCTCAACTAAGCCACGAATAATAAGATTTCTTATTTTGGAATAAGTTTCCAGTTTTTCTATTTTCAAATTTTTCGCTTCAATATCTTCTTTCAATTTTGTGTTTTCTTTTTGTAATTCGGTTACAGTTTTTTCAATATTATTTATCTTAATCTCGTTTTGCTTTACCATTCGTTGTATTTCAGTTTTGACATCTGCGATAGCATCTTTGGTAAACAGTTTACTTTCTTCTATTTTCTTTAATATTAAGTTAGTATTAGCATCTTCTGTCATTTTATTTATATTTAAGTTTGCCGCGAATGTGATTAGAGACGAATTAATTAATTAAGCGAAGATTTTAGTTTGCTTTTTTTTTTATTGTTATTTATTATTATTTTTAATAGCAAAATATTAAGCAGTTAGTTTTGTTTGTATATTATAATTTTCAAATGTTTATAGTTTTTAATGATTCGAATTTATTTAAAATTTTAATTGTTACTATAGTTGGCAACACTGAGTATTGTACTGAGTAAGATACAACTTTGCATCGGCAGATTTACGCTTGCATTGCGGAGACCTTGGTTAGATATTGTTCAAGGTTAAGTAGCTGGTGATTAGTTTTTGTAAGATGTATTATTAAAATAAGTTACAAAAATGATTAGTTTACTCACAGCTGATCTTCAGTGTTTAATTCAATGGTGGATAGAATTTGTTGATTTATATCGCGCTAATAACTATGTTAATATGAGTTTTTTTTGGCAGAACAGAAAACAAAACAGTTTATTGACTAAGCAGTGTTACCAACATAAGCCATTACACACTACATATACATGAATATAACAGTGTAAATACTTAAAAAATGTGTTTTGTATGCTTAAAACAGCAATTTTATCTTGATTTCACCAACGTTAGCCATTATACAGGACAGAAACATGAATATGACAGTTTAAATACTTGAAAAAAGCATTTTGTATGTTTTTGCAAGCTGAAAACAGCTATTTTATCTTGATTTTGCAAACATAAGCCATTACACACGACATATACATAAACATGACAGTTTAAATACTTAAAAACGGCGTTTTGTAAGCTTTTGCATGCTTAAAACAGCAATTTTATCTTGATTTCACCAACGTTAGCTTTTATAGACGACAGAAACATGAATATGACAGTTTATATACTTGAAAACTGCATTTTATATGTGTCTGCAACCTGAAAACAGCTAATTTATCTTGATTTTGCAAACATAAGCCATTACACACGACATATAAATGAATATGACACTTGAAATACTTAAAAACAGCATTTTGTATGTTTTGCAAGCAGAAAACAGCTATTTTATCTTGATTTTGCAAACATAAGTCATTACACACGATATATACATGAATATGACAGTTTAAATACTTGAAAGCGGTGTTTTGTATGCTTTTGCATGCTTAAAACAGCAATTTTATCTTGATTTCACTAACATTAGCCAATATAAACGACAGAAACATGAATATGACAGTTTAAGTACTTGAAAACAGCATTTTGTATGTTTTTACAAGGTGAAAACATCTATTTTATCTTGATTTTGCAGACATAAGCCATTACACACGACATATACATGATTATGACAGTTTAAATACTTGAAAACGGCGTTTTGTATGCTTTTGCATGCTTAAAACAGCAATTTTATCTTGATATCACCAACAGTAGCCATTATACAGGACAGAAACATAAATATGACAGTTTAAATACTTGAAAACAACATTTTGTATGTTTTTGCAAGTTGAAAACAGCTATTTTAACTTGATTTTGCAAACATAAGCCATTACACACAACATATACATAAACATGACAGTTTAAATACTTAAAAACAGCATTTTTATATTTTTGCAAGCTGAAAATAGCTATTTTATCTTGATTTTGCAAACATAAGCCATTACACACGACATATACATGAATATGACAGTTTAAATACTTGAAAACTGTGTTTTGTATGCTTTTGTATGCTTAAAACAGCAATTTTATCTTGATTTCACCAACATTAGCCATTATACACGACAGAAACATGAACATGACAGTTTACATAATTCAGCACAGCGTTTTGTATGTTTTTGCAACCTGAAAACTGCTATTTTATCTTGATTTTGCAAACATAAGCCATTACACACGACATATACATGAATATGACAGTTTAAATACTTGAAAACGGCGTTTTGCATGCTTTTGCATGCTTAAAACAGAAAATTTATCTTGATTTTACCAACAGTAGCCATTATACAGGACAGAAACATGAATATGACAGTTTAAATACTTGAAAACAGCATTTTGTATGTTTTTGCAAGCTGAAAACAGCTATTTTATCTTGATTTTGAAAACATAAGTCATTACACACGACATATACATGAATATGACAGTTTACATACTTAAAAACAGCATTTTGTATGTTTTGCAAGCTGAAAACAGCTATTTTATCTTGATTTTGCAAACATAAGCCATTACACACTACATATACATGAATATAACAGTTTAAATACTTGAAAAATGTGTTTTGTATGCTTAAAACAGCAATTTTATCTTGATTTCACCAACATTAGCAATTATACACGACAAAAACATGAATATGACGGTATAAATACTTGAAAACAGCATTTTGTATGTTTTTGCAAGCTGAAAACAGCTATTTTATCTTGATTTTGCAAACATAAGCCATTACACACGACATATACATGAATATGACAGATTATATACTTGAAAACGGCATTTTGTATGCTTTTGAGGGCTGAAAACAGCTATTTTATCTTGATTTTGCAAACATAAGCCATTACACATAACATATATATGAATATATGTTTTTGCAAGCTGAAAACAGCTATTTTATCTTGATTTTGAAAACATAAGCCATTACACACGACATATACATGAATATGACAGTTTAAATACTTGATATCGGCGTTTTGTGTGCTTTTGCATGATTAAAACAGCAATTTTATCTTGATTTCACCAACATTAGCCATTATACAGAACAGAAACATGAATATGACAGTTTAAATACTTGAAAAAAACATTTTGTATGTTTTTGCAAGCTGAAAACAGCTATTTTATCTTGATTTTGCAAACATAAGCCATTACACACGACATATACATGAACATGACAGTTTAAATACTTGAAAACGGTGTTTTGTATGATTTTGCATGCTTAAACCGCAATTTTATCTTGATTTCACCAACATTAGTCATTATACACGAAAGAAAGATGAATATGACAGTTTAAATACTTGAAAACAGCATTTTGTATGTTTTTTCAAGCTGAAAACAGCTATTTCATCTTGATTTTGCAAACATAAGCCATTACTCACGATATATACATGAATATGACAGTTAAAATACTTGAAAACGGTGTTTTGTATGCTTTTGCAAGCTGAATGCAGCTATGTTATCTTAATTTTGCAAACATAAGAAATTACACACGACATATACATGAATATGACAGTTTAAATACTTGAAAACGGCGTTTTGTAAGCTTTTGCATGATTAAAACAGCAATTTTATCTTGATTTCACCAACGTTAGCTATTAGAGACGACAGAAACATTAATATGACAATTTAAATACTTGAAAACTGCATTTTATATGTGTCTGCAACCTGAAAACAGCTATTTTATCTTGATTTTGCAAACATAAGCCATTACACACGACATATACATGAATATGACAGTTTAAATACTTGAAAACGGCGTTTTGTATGCTTTTGCGTGCTTAAAACAGCAATTTTATGTTGATTTTGCAAACATAAGCCATTACACACAACACATGCATGAATATGACAGTTTAAATACTTGAAAACGGTTTTTTGTATGCTTTTGCATGCTTAAACCGCAATTTTATCTTGATTTCACCAACATTAGTCATTATACACGAAAGAAACATGAATATGACAGTTTAAATACTTGAAAACAGCATTTTGTATTTTTTTGCAAGCTGAAAACAGCAATTTTATCTTGATTTTGAAAACATACGCCATTACACACGACATATACATGAATATGACAGTTTAAATACTTGATATCGGCATTTTGTGTGCTTTTGCATGATTAAAACAGCAATTTTATCTTGATTTCACCAACGTTAGCCATTATACAGGACAGAAACATGAATATGACAGTTTATATTCTTGAAAACAGCATTTTGTATGATTTTGCAAGGTGAAAGCAGCTATATAATCTTGATTTAGCAAACATAAGCCATTACACACGACAGAAACATGAATATGACAATTTAAATACTTGAAAACTGCATTTTATATGTGTCTGCAACCTGAAAACAGCTATTTTATCTTGATTTTGCAAACATAAGCCATTACACACGACATATACATGAATATGACAGTTTAAATACTTGAAAACGGCGTTTTGTATGCTTTTTCGTGCTTAAAACAGCAATTTTATCTTGATTTTGCAAACATAAGACATTACACACCACACATGCATAAATATGACAGTTTAAATACTTGAAAACGGTTTTTTGTATGCTTTTGCTTGCTTAAACCGCAAATTTATCTTGATTTCACCAACATTAGTCATTATACACGAAAGAAACATGAATATGACAGTTTAAATACTCGAAAACAGCATTTTGTATGTTTTTTCAAGCTGAAAACAGCTATTTCATTTTGATTTTGTAAACATAAGCCATTACACACGACATATACATGAATATGACAGTTTAAATACTTGAAAACGGCGTTTTGTATGCTTTTGCGTGCTTAAAACAGCAATTTTATCTTGATTTTGCAAACATAAGCCATTACACACGACACATGCATGAATATGACAGTTTAAATACTTGAAAACGGTGTTTTGTATGCTTTTGCATGCTTAAAACAGCAATTTTATCTTGATTTCACCAACAGTAGCCATTATACCGGACAGAAACATAAATGTGACAGTTTAAATACTTGAAAACAACATTTTGTATGTTTTTGTAAGCTGAAAACAGCTATTTTATCTTGATTTTGCAAACATAAGCCATTACACACGACATATACATGAACATGACAGTTTAAATACAGTCAAACGGGCATATATGGAACGAAAATTAGACGGTTTTGCACATACTTTTTCTAATGTAATTTTAAAATTTACATTAAATTTTTTATATGATTCAAGTTTATCTATAGATTTAATTTCTACAAAAAAAATATTTTTTTTATCAGCCTTACCCGGATTTTTTAATTTTTTTTTTGCGTTCCATATTACCACAAGGTTTGGGGATATATGAAACGACAAAATTTTTGTTAAGAAATCTCCTCTATTTTAAAATATGTTTCATGTTGGAGTATATACATCCCTTATGGAACAATTAAATATAAAAAAATATATTTTACTGACCTCAAAAATTTTGAAATATAGGAATAATAGAGCATTAAACGTGAAAAACATGCATTTTTAAGAATGGAACGATAATTATAAACAAAACTCATATAAAAAAAAATGTTTATGTGGTATAAATAATAAAAAATAATAAAAATATATTCTGGTAAGTTAAAAATAAAAATGAGTTATAAGTTCTCACATAATATATAGGTACAATAAATTGAAATAATTATGAAAAATAACATATTTGATTTTAAATCGCATTTTAGCAAAGATGTAAATTCCTCTGCTTTGTAAGTTTGGATAATTATCCGAATGTGCATTGGTTTAACAAGATTAATATATTTCACATCAGTGTAAATAAATAAATTTATTTTTCTTATCCTTATATGGCCTCAAAAAGTGAACGGTGGCAGTGTTTTTATTAATGTTAATTAATTTTGCCCCAAAACATTGTCTGCATTCTTTGTTTTGAATATTTAATGGTAAATGGATAACCATAAGTAGCAGAAAGTAATACAGTGTCTATAATCTTTTTTCCTTCCAGAATTCCTAGAATCGTTGGTCTAAACAATTAGTCCGAATTTTAACCTCTAAATTTCCTAAATATTGTTGTTTTTGGCACCCCACATGTACTTGCGGCTTGTCCAAATAGCATAATTCCAACAATAATCGCTTGTAATACTAATTCTACATTATTAATACAATAGTTTTGTCTATATGGAGTTCCTTTTTTGTGATTATGTTTGCGTGGCATTTTGTTTCATATAACCCTGAAAAGTACGAAATTTTAGTTAAATCCGTGTATACATTACATGGAATTTATTTTAACAAATTTTATTATTGTATATTATTGTTGAGGTTAATACTAAAATAAAATTACATTGCATGACGTTTCTAAAACGCAGGAGTTCAGAGCACCAGAGGAGACTTTTTAAGTTATTTTGAAACGCAATTTTTATATTCCTATAAAATAAATAATTTATTAAACTTACAAGAGGTTTAGGTATGAATGTCAGGCAAAATTATAAACTTTGAACATCTATGTTTGACGTTTGATTGTAAAAGTCACTAAAATATAAATAACATACAAGCAAATGACGGCAAATTTCATTCTTAAACGTAACGTTCCATATAAACCGTAATGTTCCATATATGCCCGTTTGACGGTACTTGAAAACGGTGTTTTGTATGCTTTTGCATGCTTAAACCGCAATTTTATCTTGATTTCACCAACATTAGTCATTATACACGAAAGAAACATGAATATGACAGTTTAAATACTTGAAAACAGCATTTTGTATGTTTTTTCAAGCTGAAAATAGCTATTTTATCTTGATTTTGCAAACATAAGCCATTACTCACGATATATACATGAATATGACAGTTAAAATACTTGAAAACGGTGTTTTGTATGCTTTTGCATGCTTAAAACAGAAATGTTATCTTGATTTCACCAACATTAAATATTATGCACGACAGAATCATGCACTTGACAGTTTATATAATTTAAAACAGAATTTTGTATGTTTTTGCAAGCTGAAAACAGCTATTTTATGTTGATTTTGCAAACATGAGCCAATACACACGACACACACATGAATATGACAGTTTAAATACTTGAAAACGGCGTTTTGTATGCTTTTGCATGCTTTAAAACAACAATTTTCTCTGGATTTCACCAACATTAGCCATTAAACATGACAGATACATGAATGTGACAGTTTAAATACTTGAAAACAGCATTTTGTATGTTTTTGCAAGCTGAAAACAGCTATTTTATCTTGATTTTGCAAACGTAAGCTATTACACACGACATATACATGAACATGACAGTTTAAATACTTGAAAGCCGCATTTTGTATATTTTTGCAAGCTGAAAACGGCTATTTTTTCTTGATTTTGCAAAAACAAGCCATTACACACGACATATACATGAATATGACAGTTTAAATACTTGAAAACAGCATTTTGTATGTTTTTTCAAGCTGAAAATAGCTATTATATCTTGATTTTGCAAACATAAGCCATTATACACGACATATACATGAATATATCAGTTTAAATACTTGAAAACGGCGTTTTGTAAGCTTTTGCATGCTTAAAACAGCAATTTTATCTTGATTTCACTAACATTAGCCATTATAAACGACAGAAACATGAATATGACAGTTTAAGTACTTGAAAACAGCATTTTGTATGTTTTTACAAGCTGAAAACAGATATTTTATCTTGATTTTGCAGACATAAGCCATTACACACGACATATACATGATTATGACAGTTTAAATACTTGAAAACGACATTTTGTATGCTTTTGCATGCTAAAAGCAGCAATTTTATCTTGATTTCACCAACATTAGCCATTATACACGACAAAAACATGAATATGACAGTTTAAATACTTGAAAACAGCATTTTGTATGTTTTTGCAAGCTGAAAACAGCTATTTTATCTTGATTTTGAAAACATAAGCCATTTCACATGACATATACATGAATATGACAGTTTACATACTTAAAAACAGCATTTTGTATGTTTTGCAAGCTGAAAACAGCTATTTTATCTTGATTTTGCAAACATAAGCCATTACACACTACATATACATGAATATAACAGTTTAAATACTTGAAAAATGTGTTTTGTATGCTTAAAACAGCAATTTTATCTTGATTTCACCAACATTAGCCATTATACACGACAAAAACTTGAATATGACAGTTTAAATACTTGAAAACAGCATTTTGTATGTTTTTGCAAGCTGAAAACAGCTATTTTATTTTGATTTTGCAAACATAAGCCATTACACATGACATATACATGAATATGATAGTTTAAATACTTGAAAACGGTGTTTTGTATGCTTTTGCATGCTTAAACCGCAATTTTATCTTGATTTCACCAACATTAGTCATTATACACGAAAGAAACATGAATATGACAGTTTAAATACTTGAAAACAGCATTTTGTATGTTTTTTCAAGCTGAAAACAGCTATTTCATCTTGATTTTGCAAACATAAGCCATTACTCACGATATATACATGAATATGTCAGTTAAAATACTTGAAAACGGTGTTTTGTATGCTTTTGCAAGCTGAATGCAGCTATTTTATCTTGATTTTGCAAACATAAGCCATTACACACGACATATACATGAATATGACAGTTTAAATACTTGAAAACGGCGTTTTGTAAGCTTTTGCATGCTTAAAACAGCAATTTTATCTTGATTTCACCAACGTTAGCTATTATAGACGACAGAAACATGAATATTACAATTTAAATACTTGAAATCTGCATTTTATATGTGTCTGCAACCTGAAAACAGCTATTTTATCTTGATTTTGCAAACATAAGCCATTACACACGACATATACATGAATATGACAGTTTAAATACTTGAAAACGGCGTTTTGTATGCTTTTGCGTGCTTAAAACAGCAATTTTATCTTGATTTTGCAAACATAAGCCATTACACACGACACATGCATGAATATGACAGTTTAAATACTTGATAACAGCATTTTGTATTTTTTTGCAAGCTGAAAACAGCAATTTTATCTTGATTTTGCAAACATAAGCCATTACACACGACATATACATGAATATGACAGTTTAAATACTTGATATCGGCATTTTGTGTGCTTTTGCATGATTAAAACAGCAATTTTATCTTGATTTCACCAACGTTAGCCATTATACAGGACAGAAACATGAATATGACGATTTAAATACTTGAAAAAAACATTTTGTATATTTTTGCAAGCTGAAAACAGCAATTTTATCTTGATTTCACTAACATTAGCCATTATAAACGACAGAAACATGAATATGACAGTTTAAGTACTTGAAAACAGCATTTTGTATGTTTTTACAAGCTGAAAGCAGCTATTTTATCTTGATTTTGCAAACATAAGCCATTACTCACGATATATACATGAATATGACAGTTAAAATACTTGAAAACGGTGTTTTGTATGCTTTTGCATGCTTAAAACAGAAATGTTATCTTGATTTCACCAACATTAAATATTATGCACGACAGAATCATGCACTTGACAGTTTATATAATTTAAAACAGAATTTTGTATGTTTTTGCAAGCTGAAAACAGCTATTTTATGTTGATTTTGCAAACATAAGCCAATACACACGACACACACATGAATATGACAGTTTAAATACTTGAAAACGGCGTTTTGTATGCTTTTGCATGCTTAAAACAACAATTTTCTCTGGATTTCACCAACATTAGCCATTAAACATGACAGATACATGAATGTGACAGTTTAAATACTTGAAAACAGCATTTTGTATGTTTTTGCAAGCTGAAAACAGCTATTTTATCTTGATTTTGCAAACGTAAGCTATTACACACGACATATACATGAACATGACAGTTTAAATACTTGAAAGCCGCATTTTGTATATTTTTGCAAGCTGAAAACGGCTATTTTTTCTTGATTTTGCAAAAACAAGCCATTACACACGACATATACATGAATATGACAGTTTAAATACTTGAAAACAGCATTTTGTATGTTTTTTCAAGCTGAAAATAGCTATTATATCTTGATTTTGCAAACATAAGCCATTATACACGACATATACATGAATATATCAGTTTAAATACTTGAAAACGGCGTTTTGTAAGCTTTTGCATGCTTAAAACAGCAATTTTATCTTGATTTCACTAACATTAGCCATTATAAACGACAGAAACATGAATATGACAGTTTAAGTACTTGAAAACAGCATTTTGTATGTTTTTACAAGCTGAAAACAGATATTTTATCTTGATTTTGCAGACATAAGCCATTACACACGACATATACATGATTATGACAGTTTAAATACTTGAAAACGACATTTTGTATGCTTTTGCATGCTAAAAGCAGCAATTTTATCTTGATTTCACCAACATTAGCCATTATACACGACAAAAACATGAATATGACAGTTTAAATACTTGAAAACAGCATTTTGTATGTTTTTGCAAGCTGAAAACAGCTATTTTATCTTGATTTTGAAAACATAAGCCATTTCACATGACATATACATGAATATGACAGTTTACATACTTAAAAACAGCATTTTGTATGTTTTGCAAGCTGAAAACAGCTATTTTATCTTGATTTTGCAAACATAAGCCATTACACACTACATATACATGAATATAACAGTTTAAATACTTGAAAAATGTGTTTTGTATGCTTAAAACAGCAATTTTATCTTGATTTCACCAACATTAGCCATTATACACGACAAAAACTTGAATATGACAGTTTAAATACTTGAAAACAGCATTTTGTATGTTTTTGCAAGCTGAAAACAGCTATTTTATTTTGATTTTGCAAACATAAGCCATTACACATGACATATACATGAATATGATAGTTTAAATACTTGAAAACGGTGTTTTGTATGCTTTTGCATGCTTAAACCGCAATTTTATCTTGATTTCACCAACATTAGTCATTATACACGAAAGAAACATGAATATGACAGTTTAAATACTTGAAAACAGCATTTTGTATGTTTTTTCAAGCTGAAAACAGCTATTTCATCTTGATTTTGCAAACATAAGCCATTACTCACGATATATACATGAATATGTCAGTTAAAATACTTGAAAACGGTGTTTTGTATGCTTTTGCAAGCTGAATGCAGCTATTTTATCTTGATTTTGCAAACATAAGCCATTACACACGACATATACATGAATATGACAGTTTAAATACTTGAAAACGGCGTTTTGTAAGCTTTTGCATGCTTAAAACAGCAATTTTATCTTGATTTCACCAACGTTAGCTATTATAGACGACAGAAACATGAATATTACAATTTAAATACTTGAAATCTGCATTTTATATGTGTCTGCAACCTGAAAACAGCTATTTTATCTTGATTTTGCAAACATAAGCCATTACACACGACATATACATGAATATGACAGTTTAAATACTTGAAAACGGCGTTTTGTATGCTTTTGCGTGCTTAAAACAGCAATTTTATCTTGATTTTGCAAACATAAGCCATTACACACGACACATGCATGAATATGACAGTTTAAATACTTGATAACAGCATTTTGTATTTTTTTGCAAGCTGAAAACAGCAATTTTATCTTGATTTTGCAAACATAAGCCATTACACACGACATATACATGAATATGACAGTTTAAATACTTGATATCGGCATTTTGTGTGCTTTTGCATGATTAAAACAGCAATTTTATCTTGATTTCACCAACGTTAGCCATTATACAGGACAGAAACATGAATATGACGATTTAAATACTTGAAAAAAACATTTTGTATATTTTTGCAAGCTGAAAACAGCAATTTTATCTTGATTTCACTAACATTAGCCATTATAAACGACAGAAACATGAATATGACAGTTTAAGTACTTGAAAACAGCATTTTGTATGTTTTTACAAGCTGAAAGCAGCTATTTTATCTTGATTTTGCAAACATAAGCCATTACACACGACATATACATGAACATGACAGTTTAAATACTTTAAAACAGCATTTTGTATGTTTTTGCAAGCTGAAAGCAGCTTTTTTATCTTGATTTTGCAAACATAAGCCATTACTCACGACATATACATGAATATGACAGTTTAAATACTTGAAAACGGTGTTTTGTATGCTTTTGCATGCTTAAAACAGCAATTTTATCTTGATTTCAACAACATTAGCCACTATACACGACGGAAACATGAATGTGACAGTAAATACTTGAAAACAGCATTTTGTATGTTTTTGCAAGCTGAAAACAGCAATTTCATCTTGATTTTGCAAATATAAGCCATTACAAACAACATATGCATGAATATGACTGTTTAAATACTTGAAAACAAATGACGGAACAGAGTCTGGACCTATTGTGACTTTAGATTTGAGTTTATTAATTGCTGATAAAACATCATCTTCAGTTAAAGAGTTTATATGTAATGTAGATGAATAATTAGCCGAGAATGTAGGAGTGTTGTTGTTGGACACTTGACCAAAGGATTTTGAAAAATAATCAGCGAAACTATCGACTATAGATTGTGGATCATCAATGACTTGGTTGTTATAGGTCAATACACTTGGGATAGATGTTGTATTACGTTTATTGTTAATAAATGACCAGAATAGTTTATATATGCAGACTTAATTTCCGATTTAACTTGCGTTCTTAGAGTGGTATAATTAAATTTATCCGCGATGCTACCTGTTCGTTTATATTGTTTTAATGATTTATATTTTTCCTTCATTTTATGAATAATTTGTCCAGTGTACCAAGGGGGATAAGAGCGAGTACAGCGTTGTTTAACGGGGACATTATTCAGTAGAATACTTGTTACGTGTCAATTTCGTCCTGCGTCATTGTTGTCATCTCATTACTTTCGTGCTCTCGTATTCTTCATTCCTTCGTGCCGTAATCATTCATTATTCGCGCTATCACTACAATCCAGTTAGTATTTATAAACATTTTATATATTTGCAACATTACGTACCTGCCTACAAATTAGTTAACCTCTGAATCGTATCAACAACTTGTTGTTATTAACTTTTGCAATCCTCATCTTAATAATTCAATTTCGGTATCCCTGCAATTTAAAGATAGTTCTGTTAGTGCCCGATTTTATTACTTACCCCGTCCAGATTCCCTTTCATTATTCGTTTATAATTCATGTTGTTTACTTTTGACGTTCCGTTACTCGCCACCTGTTTGACAGTTCTCGGGCGACAATCTGTTGTCGAGCGCATGCGCGCGAGCCTGTATACAAGCGTAACATTATTATCCCGTCACGTAGGCTACCGGGACACCATACCAGCAATGTGGGACACTACCCTACCATTTTCTTTCATTTTAATTTATTCCGGAGTGATGACTCAGATCAGTAATTGAACCAATGAAGGCAGTTGCAATCTGCACTTTTTGAGTTTGCTCTCTTGTGAAAAAGTAACGTAGAAGGTACTAGACCTATTGTGCATTTGCTGAAGTCAGTATTTGGTTTTTTTTTAAGTATCGTACACTGGGCTTTAAGCACCCCTTGGGGATTTGAGACACATTAAGTCGTGTTGAGAGAATTAGATATTCTCACAGGAGTTTCCTGGATTTAATAACCTTCTAAACTTTTATACTTTAAGCCGCACTACAACTAAGGTAAATAATTAAATACAGATATGATATTAGTATTGTTTTATTCATTTTATTGCGATTCTGAGTCATTACAAATATATTAAAGCGTAATACATCATAGTAGCCATCTTGGATTGGGTAGTTGACCATGTGCTGATAATGTTTTCTCTTTTAGGCTTTTTTTATTTTTATTTTTACGATTCTGTTTTTCCTGGCGATATTTATCTTATTTATCGCTCCCGTTTATCGTTGATCCTACCTGGATCTACCGTTGGTATCGTTGGTGTGAGGTCTCCCGGATTACCGTACCGCACAACTCATTACGAGATCTCACATACACTATCGTCATCGTCGCCGTCATCGTCTTCGTCCGTCTACGTGTTGTCCTGTCCCTGGTCACTGCGTTGGAGAGTATCTTACTGCTGGCACTCCGAGTTACGAGCCGACAGCCCTGCCGCACCACCTGGTTCCTGCTGCCCCTCCACTGCTGCACCAGATAAGCGACACGATCATTATTATTTTCTTTACAATTAAATTCATTACGTATTTTGTAAATATTATTATTACTGATTTGGTTTTGTGTTCACCTTCTGTGAACCAATATTTATTGTATGTACATTTTGGATTATACCTGGGTAACGTGAGAGATATAGGCTGGCTCCCGCGAGGCCACTGCAGCGTTACATTGTGTTTAATGTTATTGCGTCCACGAAAAGGGATCAAGAGCTCGTCTTGCGAGCCTATGAGCGTATTTACTATTTGTTCCGTGCGCCTCGACGTAATTGATCGATCAACTGCGGTCCGTGTTGTTGCGCTTTCATATTTCGACGCACCCCTCTCAACGACTCCTGCCCCTTTCGCGACGTACCGCCCCTCAGGCTTAAGTACCATCGGCCTTCAGCCACAGTACAACTCGCGCGAGACTGCCGCCGTGCTCGCCGTTACGCCCTCAATTGCTTGTAACACCTTTCGCTTCAATATAGAGTGCATACATACTTTAAGTTTAAACTATTGTTGTTGTTGCCTCCTCCCCCGTATCCGCATTCACGTTCCTGAGGGCTTGTCTCTCAGCCGTTTGGCTCTGTGTATGAGTGACTGGCGCCCTATCTACTACCCTTATTTCAGCAACGACGAACCACCCCGTCTCCACTGTTTAGCTGGCCGGAGCCCAAACCTCGCTCGGGAACACACTCCCGGGTCCAAGTTTGGTTTGTGTTGTTATGCATATACCCCCAGAGGTCAGAACGGCCTCGGGCCACGTTTATATCATAACATACTGTTTAAGATGGAGTAGAAGTTATCAACAGTAAGGTTAACATCACTATTCCCGTACAGAGTATCCCAATTTGTATGAAGTAAATCATTATAAAGAGATGGATAATTGGCCTTTTTAAAATTCAAATCCTTATTACCGACGGCGTGAAATTTATTATTATGTTTTAGTATGGTATCAATTGATAAGGGAGGGTGATAATGATCCTCTTTTAAAATAAGGTCAACAGATCTTACAACAGTACATTTAATGTTAGTAAGAACCAAATCAAGTAACTTGTCATCTTTGTTCAAAATAAAATTACATTGTTGTAAATTAAAGAAATTCACGAAATTTATAAAAGAATTGAAAATAGGAGAGAATGAAGAGCCGTTATGACAATGAAGATAGAAAGGCATGTTAAAATCACCAAATATGATAAGCTCAGAGTTATATAAAACATTTAAACAAGATAAGGATTCAAAGAGTTTGTTGTAGTCATCTAAATTACAGGAAGGAGAAATGTACAGATTAAGAGCATATAGAGTTTGATGATGCATAATGATTTTGATTAATAATATGTCAATGTGTAGTATTTCATTAAATTTATCACAGAAGGGGAAGATATCAATTTTATATGCTTTATAATGATTTTTAACAGCGAAGAGAACCCCACCTCCACGTTTAGTTCTTGTTTCAAGAAAATTTCTATCGGTCCGGAATATAGAAAAGTTATTAGGATCAAACAGTTCTGAATCTTTAATACTATCATTGCACCAGGTTTCGCTTAAAGCATATAAATCATATTGAAGAATAGCTGTATTTAAAAATAGATCCATACATTTGCCTCCTAGCCCTCTAACATTCTGATAATAGCACCCAAAAGTTTTATTATCTGAGTAAAAATTAGCACGAAGTGAATTATTTTTCTTCAGAGTTTTACTCACATTGGAATTCAGTAGTTGCTATTTATCACCTAACACTGAATTTTTGAATTTGCGTAGCGTTTCTTTGTATACATGACAATTGTTGTCCCATACTGCGTGATCAGTTGTAATGTTCGATTTTTGGGAAGCCTTAATTTGAGAGCAGTGTACGCATTTTAAGGAAGTGGATTTACAATCTTTAAGGTTATGGGAATCACCACATCTAGGGCAAGTTGGACTTTTTTTAGTACATTGAGAAGCTAAATGATGGAAACCGCAACATTGGTAGCACCGACGTAAATCAATGGCATCATATACAGAGCAGTAGTCGTAGCAAATAAATAATTTACCGTTATTTAAAATTTTATGGTAGGTATTGTGATCAGTTTGAATAATAGCCTGATAAATATTTTTATTCTTCAGTATAGGTTTAACTGAAATCACTTCGCATTTGCTATTTTCAGATACACAAGACTTATTTTGAGCTTTAATGTAATTAATTAATATATTTGGTTCAAGACTTTCACTTAGGCCGACGAGTCTTAATCGAGGATTTAATAATGGTAATTGCTTTACCTCATATTTGTCGTGTAACCTTTCCAAAGCAAGTTGTTTAAATTTATTAACATTGTCATTACTATCGCAACTAATGACAAGACCCCCGTCGCGGGTATTTTTAATATTAGTTATTTGAAACTCGGATTCAACGGGATTAAGGGATTGAAGCATATCGTTTTTAGTAACACGAGTGTTTTGATTTTTTATTTTAGGCATGACGATAATAGGAGGTTCAATATTTTTATTGCCCACAACATTTGCAAAAGACTTAGTTTCAAAATTAGAATTTTTGGCCAAATTTCTACTCAACTCATCGAATTTACATTCTAAGTGGCATTGTAATTCCTCTTTAAAGGAAGAAAGAAGAGAATCAAATTTACTCTGGAAGTTGGATTGCAAGTTTTCGAACATTGTATTAAAATAATCAGCGCCGGTAGTTTTCATAAGTTTTGAAACATTCTCGTGTAACTTTTTCTGAAAACAGCTGAAAACAGCTATTTTATCTTGATTTTGCAAACATAAGCCATTACACACGACATAAACATGAATATGACAGTTTAAATACTTGAAAACGGCATTTTGTATGTTTTTGCAAGCTGAAAACAGCTATTTTATCTTGATTTTGCAAACATAAGATATTACACACGACATAAACATGAATATGACAATTTAAATACTTGAAAACGGCGTTTTGTATGCTTTTGCATGCTTAAAACAGCTGTTTTATCTCGATTTTGCAAACATAAGCCATTACACACAACATACACATGAACATGACAGTTTAAATACTTGAAAACAGCATGTTGTATGTTTTTGCAAGCTGAAAACAGCTATTTTATCTTGATTTTGCAAACATAAGCCATTACACACGACATATACATGAATATGACAGTTTTGAAACATTCTCGTGTAACTTTTTCACATTGGAAACGAGATCTACAGCTTCTGATTTATTGAAAATGTGACATGTTCGCTTATATTCGTCACAGAGGAAAAATAAATTATTGTTTTTAGTAAAAGTATTGAATTCCGCATCAGATAAAGTAACACATGATGTATGGAAATGTTTATTACATGACCCTTCACACGCTATAAGTTGGTCGCTCTTTTTAAACCTGCATTTCCCGCACCCTGACATCGTAACGCATAATAAGAAAATAAATATTAAATAAGATCAAGCTAAGCTACCGATAAATAAATAAATAATAAATAGAAACCTAAAATCTGAGAGAATGGTTATGAATTAAAGACACAGGAAACACGATAGGAAAGAGGAAACGCCAGTGCGGTCCGTCACGGCTAAAGGTTATAACGCACTGGAGTTGAACCACGGAAAGGTATACAAAAGAGAAAGAGAGTTACTGATAATGAAGAAAACGGATGACCGAGATAAAAGCCTGATTAAATATTAAAATACCTTATAAAAATCAATACTTGACTCTAAGCTAAATAAATACAATTAAAATAATATGACTAGAACTAATAATTAATAAAAAAATAAATAATAATCCGTAAAACAATATATATATATATATATATATATATATATATATATATATATAAAGTAAAATAAAAATATGGAATTAAAATATAAATAATCTAAAAACTGAGCTGCGCCACTGACTAGTGAAACGACAAGGTAAATCGCACCGATGTGACTTAACCTGTCAACCAATGACTTAGCGCAAAAAGAGTACAAAAACTATTGAAGCCTAACTAAAAACTTAAAATAATTGGAACAGACTCACTAATTCATGGATCCGGGATCGAACACATGTAAAGATGCACTTTGCACACAGGACTACCCGAAATATAAAAATAAATTTAAATAATATTCCACATAAAATAATAAAAACTCATGAGCAGCTATCGACACATGCACAGCAGTACTCAGCACACAGTTTATATACATGAATATGACAGTTTAAATACTTGAAAACATCATTTTGAATCTTTTTGCAAGCTGAAAACAGCTATTTTATCTTGATTTTGGAAACATAAGCCATTACACACGACATATACATGAATATGATAGTTTAAATACTTAAAAACTGTGTTTTCTATGCTTTTGTATGCTTAAAACAGCAATTTTATCTTGATTTCACAAACATTAACCATTATACACGACAGAAACATGAATATGCCAGTTTAAATACTTGAAAACAACATTTTGTATGTTTTTGCAAGCTAAAAACAGCAATTTTATCTTGATTTTCCAAACATAAGCCATTACACACCACATACACATAAACATGACCGTTTAAATACTTAAAAACAGCATTTTGTATGTTTTTGCAAGCTGAAAACAGCAATTTTATCTTGATTTTGCAAATATAAGCCATTACAAACAACATATGCATGAATATGACTGTTTAAATACTTGAAAACATCATTTTGTATCTTTTTGCAAGCTGAAAACAGCTATTTTATCTTGATTTTGCAAACATAAGCCATTTCACACGACATATACATGAATATGACAGTTTAAATACTTAAAAACGGTGCTTTCTATGCTTTTATATGCTTAAAACAGCAATTTTATCTTGATTTTACCAACATTAGCCATTATACACGACAAAAACATGAATATGCCAGTTTAAATACTTGAATACAGCATTTTGTATGTTTTTGCAAGCTGAAAACAGCTATTTTATCTTGATTTTGCAAACATAAGCCATTACACATGACATATACATGAATATAACAGTTTATATACTTGAAAATAGCATTTTGTATGTTTTTGCAAGTTGAAAACAGCTATTTTATCTTGATTTTGCAAACATATGCCATTACACACAACATACACATGAACATGACAGTTTAAATACTTGAAAACAACATGTTGTATGTTTTTGCAAGCTGAAAACAGCTATTTTATCTTGATTTTGCAAACGTAAGCCATTACACACGACATAAACATGAATATGACAGTTTAAATACTTGAAAACAGCATGTTGTATGTTTTTGCAAGCTGAAAACAGCTATTTTATCTTGATTTTGCAAACATAAGCCATTACACACGACATATACATGAATATGACAGTTTAAATACTTGAAAACGGCGTTTTGTATGCTTTTGCATGCTTAAAACAGCAATTTTATCTTTATTTCACTAACATTAGCCATTATACACGACATATACATGAATATGACAGTTTAAATACATGAAAACGGCGTTTTGTATGCTTTTGCATGCTTGAAACAGCTATTTTATCTTGATTTTGCAAACATAAGCCATTACACACAACATACACATAAACATGACAGTTTAAATACTTAAAAAGAGCATTTTGTATGTTTTTGCAAGCTGAAAACAGCAATTTTATCTTGATTTTGCAAATATAAGCCATTACAAACAACATATGCATGAATATGACAATATAAATACTTGAAAACGGCGTTTTGTATGCTTTTGCATGCTTAAAACAGCAATTTTATCATGATTTCACTAACATAAGCCATTACACACGACATATACATGAATATGACAGTTTAAATACTTAAAAACGGTGTTTTCTATGCTTTTGTATGCTTAAAACAACAATTTTATCTTGATTTTACCAACATTAGCCATTATACACGACAAAAACATGAATATGCCAGTTTAAATACTTGAAAACAGCATTTTGTATGGTTTTGCAAGTTGAAAACTGCTATTTTATCTTGATTTTGCAAACATAAGCCATTACACACAACATACACATGAACATGACAGTTTAAATACTTGAAAACAGCATGTTGTATGTTTTTGCAAGCTGAAAACAGCTATTTTATCTTGATTTTGCAAACATAAGCCATTACACACAACATATACATGAATATGACAGTTTAAATACTTAAAAACGGTGTTTTCTATGCTTTTGTATGCTTAAAACAGCAATTTTATCTTGATTTTACCAACATTAGCCATTATACACGACAAAAACATGAATATGCCAGTTTAAATACTTGAAAACAGCATTTTGTTTGTTTTTGTAAGCTGAAAACAGCTATTTTATCTTGATTTTGCAAACATAAGCCATTAAACACAACATACACATGAACATGACAGTTTAAATTCTTGAAAACAGCATTTTGTATGTATTTGCAAGCTGAAAACAGCTATTTTATCTTGATTTTGCAAACATAAGCCATTACACACGACATATACATGAATATGAGAGTTAAAATACTTCAAAACGGCGTTTTGTATGCTTTTGCATTCTTAAAACAGCAGCTTTATCTTGATTTCACTAACATTAGCCATTACGCACGACATATACATGAATCATGACAGTTTAAATACTTGAAAACAGCATTTTGTATGTTTTTGCAAGCTGAAAACAGCTATTTTATCTTGATTTTGCAAACATAAGCCATTACACACGACATATACATGAATATGACAGTTTAAATACTTGAAAACGAAGTTTTGTATGCTTTAGCATGCTTAAAGCAGTAATTTTATCTTGATTTCACCAATATTAGCCACACACGACAAAAACATGAATATGACAGTTTATATACTTGAAAACAGCATTTTGTATGTTTTTGCAAGGTGAAAACGGTCATATAATCTTGATTTTGCAAACATAAGCCATTACACACGACATATACATGAATATGACAGTTTAAATATTTGAAAACGGCGTTTTGTATGCTTTTGCATGCTTAAAACAGCAATTTTATCTTGATTTCACCAACATTAGCCATTATACACGACAGAAACATCAATATGACTGTTTAAATACTTGTAAACAGCATTTTGTATGTTTTCACAAGTTGAAAACAGCTATTTTATCTTGATTTTCAAACATAAGCCATTACACACGACATATACATGAATATGACAGTTTAAATACTTGAAAACGGCGTTTTGTATGCTTTTGCATGCTTAATACAGCTACTTTATCTTGATTTTGCAAACATAAGCCATTACACACGACATATACATTAATATGACAGTTTAAATACTTGAAAACAGCGTTTTGTATGTTTTTGCAAGCTAATGGCAGCTATTTTATTTTGATTTTGCAAACATAAGCCATTAGACACGACATATACATGAATATGAGAGTTTAAATACTTGAAAACGGCGTTTTGTATGCTTTTGCATGCTTAAAACAGCAAATTTATCTTGATTTCACTAACATTAGCCATTACACACGACATATACATGAACATGACAGTTTAAATACTTGAAAACAGCATTTTGTATGTTTTTGCAAGCTGAAAACAGCTATTTTATCCTGATTTTGTAAACATAAGCCATTACACACGACATATATATATATATATATATATATATATATATATATATATATATATATATATATATATATTTATATAAATATGACAGTTTAAATACTTGAAAACGGCGTTTTGTATGCTTTTGCATGCCTAAAACAGCTATTTTACCTTGATTTTGCAAACATAAGCCATTACACACAACATATACATGAATATGACAGTTTAAATACTTGAAAACGGCGTTTTGTATGCTTTTGCATGATTAAAACAGCAATTTTATCTTGATTTCACAAACATTAGCCATTACACACGACATATACATGAACATGACAGTTCAAATACTTAAAAACAGCATTTTGTATGTTTTGCAAGCTAAAAACAGCTATTTTATCTTGATTTTGCAAACATAAGCCATTACACACGATATATACACGAATATGACAGTTTAAATACTTGAAATCTGCATTTCGTATGTTTTTGCAAGCTGAAAACAGCTATTTTATCTTGATTTTGCAAACATAAGCCATTACACACGACATATACATGAATATAACAATTTAATTACTTGAAAACAGCATTTTGTATGTTTTTGCAAGCTGAAAACAGCTATTTTATCTTTATTTTGCAAACATAAGCCATTACACACGACATAAACATTAATATGACAGTTTAAATACTTAAAAACGGCGTTTTGTATGCTTTTGCATGCTTAAAACAGCTATTTTGTCTTGATTTTGCAAACATAAGCCATTACACACAACATACAACATGAACATGACAGTTTAAATACTTCAAAACAGCATCTTGTATGTTTTTGCAAGCTAAAAACAGCTATTTTATCTTGATTTTGCAAACATAATCTATTACACACGACATAAACATGAATATGACAGTTTAAATACTTGAAAACGGCGTTTTGTATGCTTTTGCATGCATAAAACAGCTATTTTATTTTAATTTTGCAAACATAAGCCATTACACACAACATATACATGAATATGACAGTTTAAATACTTGAAAACAGCATTTTGTATGTTTTTGCAAGTTGAAAACAGCTATTTTATCTTGATTTTGCAAACATAAGCCATTACACACGATATATACATGAATATGACAGTTTAAATACTTGAAAACAGCATTTTGTAGGTTTTTGCAAGCTAATAACAGCTATTTTATCTTGATTTTGCAAACATAAGCCATTACACACGACATATACATGAATATGAAAGTTTAAATACTTGAAAACGGTGTTTTGTATGCTTTTGCATGCTTAAAACAGCAATTTTATCTTGATTTCAACAACATTAGCCACTATACACGACGGAAACATGAATGTGACAGTAAATACTTGAAAACAGCATTTTGTATGTTTTTGCAAGCTGAAAACAGCAATTTCATCTTGATTTTGCAAATATAAGCCATTACAAACAACATATGCATGAATATGACTGTTTAAATACTTGAAAACAGCATTTTGTATGTTTTTGCAAGCTGAAAACAGCTATTTTATCCTGATTTTGTAAACATAAGCCATTACACACGACATATATATAAATATGACAGTTTAAATACTTGAAAACGGCGTTTTGTATGCTTTTGCATGCATAAAACAGCAATTTTATCTTGATTTCACCAACATTAGCCATTATACACGACAGAAACATGAATATGACAATTTAAATACTTGTAAACAGCATTTTGTATGTTTTCACAAGTTGAAAACAGCTATTTTATCTTGATTTTCAAACATAAGCCATTACACACGACATATACATGAATATGACAGTTTAAATACTTGAAAACGGCGTTTTGTATGCTTTTGCATGCTTAAAACAGCTATTTTATGTTGATTTTGCAAACATAAGCCATTACACACAACATATACATGAATATAACAATTTAAATACTTAAAAACAGCATTATTTATGTTTTTGCAAGCTGAAAACAGCTATTTTATCTTGATTTTGCAAACATAATCCATTACACACGACATAAACATGAATATGACAGTTTAAATACTTGAAAACGGCGTTTTGTATGCTTTTGCATGCTAAACACAGCTAGTTTGTCTTAATTTTGCAAACATAAGATATTACACACAACATACACATGAACATGACAGTTTAAATACTTGAAAACAGCATATTGTATGTTTTTGCAAGTTAAAACAGCTATTTTATCTTGATTTTGCAAACATAAGCCATTACACATGACATAAACATGAATATGACAGTTTAAATACTTGAAAACGGCGTTTTGTATGCTTTTGCATGCCTAAAACAGCTATTTTACCTTGATTTTGCAAACATAAGCCACTACACACAACATATGCATGAATATGACTGTTTAAATACTTGAAAACATCATTTTGTATGTTTTTGCAAGCTGAAAACAGCTATTTTATCTTGATTTTGCAAACATAAGCCATTACACACGATATATACATGAATATGACAGTTTAAATACTTGAAAACGGTGTTTTGTATGCTTTTGCATGCTTAAAATAGCAATTTTATCTTGATTTCACTAACATTAGCTATTATACACGACAGAAACATGTATATGACAGTTTAAATACTTGAAAACAGCATTTTGTATGTTTTTGCATGCTGAAAACAGCTATTTTATCTTGATTTTGCAAACATAAGCCATTACACACGACATATACATTAATATGACAGTTCAAATACTTGAAAACAGCATTTTGTATGTTTTTGTAAGCTTAAAAATGGTATTTAATCATGATTTTGAAAACATAAGCCATTACACACGACATATACATGAATATGACAGTTTAAATATTTGAAAACGGCGTTTTGTATGCTTTTGCATGCTTAAAACAGCAATTTTATCTTGATTTCACCAACATTAGCCATTATACACGACAGAAACATGAATATGACTGTTTAAATACTTGTAAACAGCATTTTGTATGTTTTCACAAGTTGAAAACAGCTATTTTATCTTGATTTTCAAACATAAGCCATTACACACGACATATACATGAATATGACAGTTTAAATACTTGAAAACGGCGTTTTGTATGCTTTTGCATGCTTAAAACAGCTACTTTATCTTGATTTTGCAAACATAAGCCATTACACACGACATATACATTAATATGACAGTTTAAATACTTGAAAACAGCGTTTTGTATGTTTTTGCAAGCTGAAAACAGCTATTTTATCCTGATTTTGTAAACATAAGCCATTACACACGACATATATATATATATATATTTATATATATATATATATATATATATATATATATATATATATATATATATATATATATATATATATATATATATATATAAATATGACAGTTTAAATACTTGAAAACGGCGTTTTGTATGCTTTTGCATGCCTAAAACAGCTATTTTACCTTGATTTTGCAAACATAAGCCATTACACACAACATATACATGAATATGACAGTTTAAATACTTGAAAACGGCGTTTTGTATGCTTTTGCATGATTAAAACAGCAATTTTATCTTGATTTCACAAACATTAGCCATTACACACGACATATACATGAACATGACAGTTCAAATACTTAAAAACAGCATTTTGTATGTTTTGCAAGCTAAAAACAGCTATTTTATCTTGATTTTGCAAACATAAGCCATTACACACGATATATACACGAATATGACAGTTTAAATACTTGAAATCTGCATTTCGTATGTTTTTGCAAGCTGAAAACAGCTATTTTATCTTGATTTTGCAAACATAAGCCATTACACACGACATATACATGAATATAACAATTTAATTACTTGAAAACAGCATTTTGTATGTTTTTGCAAGCTGAAAACAGCTATTTTATCTTTATTTTGCAAACATAAGCCATTACACACGACATAAACATTAATATGACAGTTTAAATACTTAAAAACGGCGTTTTGTATGCTTTTGCATGCTTAAAACAGCTATTTTGTCTTGATTTTGCAAACATAAGCCATTACACACAACATACAACATGAACATGACAGTTTAAATACTTCAAAACAGCATCTTGTATGTTTTTGCAAGCTAAAAACAGCTATTTTATCTTGATTTTGCAAACATAATCTATTACACACGACATAAACATGAATATGACAGTTTAAATACTTGAAAACGGCGTTTTGTATGCTTTTGCATGCATAAAACAGCTATTTTATTTTGATTTTGCAAACATAAGCCATTACACACGATATATACATGAATATGACAGTTTAAATACTTGAAAACAGCATTTTGTAGGTTTTTGCAAGCTAATAACAGCTATTTTATCTTGATTTTGCAAACATAAGCCATTACACACGACATATACATGAATATGAAAGTTTAAATACTTGAAAACGGTGTTTTGTATGCTTTTGCATGCTTAAAACAGCAATTTTATCTTGATTTCAACAACATTAGCCACTATACACGACGGAAACATGAATGTGACAGTAAATACTTGAAAACAGCATTTTGTATGTTTTTGCAAGCTGAAAACAGCAATTTCTTCTTGATTTTGCAAATATAAGCCATTACAAACAACATATGCATGAATATGACTGTTTAAATACTTGAAAACAGCATTTTGTATGTTTTTGCAAGCTGAAAACAGCTATTTTATCCTGATTTTGTAAACATAAGCCATTACACACGACATATATATAAATATGACAGTTTAAATACTTGAAAACGGCGTTTTGTATGCTTTTGCATGCATAAAACAGCAATTTTATCTTGATTTCACCAACATTAGCCATTATACACGACAGAAACATGAATATGACAATTTAAATACTTGTAAACAGCATTTTGTATGTTTTCACAAGTTGAAAACAGCTATTTTATCTTGATTTTCAAACATAAGCCATTACACACGACATATACATGAATATGACAGTTTAAATACTTGAAAACGGCGTTTTGTATGCTTTTGCATGCTTAAAACAGCTATTTTATGTTGATTTTGCAAACATAAGCCATTACACACAACATATACATGAATATAACAATTTAAATACTTAAAAACAGCATTTTTTATGTTTTTGCAAGCTGAAAACAGCTATTTTATCTTGATTTTGCAAACATAATCCATTACACACGACATAAACATGAATATGACAGTTTAAATACTTGAAAACGGCGTTTTGTATGCTTTTGCATGCTAAACACAGCTAGTTTGTCTTAATTTTGCAAACATAAGATATTACACACAACATACACATGAACATGACAGTTTAAATACTTGAAAACAGCATATTGTATGTTTTTGCAAGCTAAAAACAGCTATTTTATCTTGATTTTGCAAACATAAGCCATTACACACGACAAAAACATGAATATGACAGTTTAAATACTTGAAAACGGCGTTTTGTATGCTTTTGCATGCCTAAAACAGCTATTTTACCTTGATTTTGCAAACATAAGCCACTACACACAACATATGCATGAATATGACTGTTTAAATACTTGAAAACATCATTTTGTATGTTTTTGCAAGCTGAAAACAGCTATTTTATCTTGATTTTGCAAACATAAGCCATTACACACGATATATACATGAATATGACAGTTTAAATACTTGAAAACGGTGTTTTGTATGCTTTTGCATGCTTAAAATAGCAATTTTATCTTGATTTCACTAACATTAGCTATTATACACGACAGAAACATGTATATGACAGTTTAAATACTTGAAAACAGCATTTTGTATGTTTTTGCATGCTGAAAACAGCTATTTTATCTTGATTTTGCAAACATAAGCCATTACACACGACATATACATTAATATGACAGTTCAAATACTTGAAAACAGCATTTTGTATGTTTTTGTAAGCTTAAAACAGGTATTTAATCTTGATTTTGAAAACATAAGCCATTACACACGACATATACATGAATATGACAGTTAAATACTTGAAAACGGTGTTTTGTATGCTTTTGCATGCTTAAAATAGCAATTTTATCTTGATTTCACTAACATTAGCTATTATACACGACAGAAACATGTATATGACAGTTCAAATACTTAAAAACAGCATTTTGTATGTTTTTGCATGTTGAAAACAGCTATTTTATCTTGATTTTGCAAACATAAGCCATAACACATGACATATACATGAATATGACGGTTTATATACTTGAAAACAGCATTTTGTATGTTTTTGCAAGCAGAAAACAGCAATTTTATCTTGATTTTGCAAACATACGCCATTACACACAACAAATACATGAATATGACAGTTTATATACTTGAAAACAGCATTTTGTATGTTTTTGCAAGGTGAAAACGGTCATATAATCTTGATTTCTCAAACATAAGCCATTACACACGACATATACATGAATATGACAGTTTAAATACTTGGGAACGGCGTTTTGTATGCTTTTGCATGCTTAAAACAGTAATTTTATCTTGATTTCACCATCATTAGCTACTATACACGACAGAAACATGAATATGACAGTTTAAATACTTGTAAACAGCATTTTGTATGTTTTCACAAGTTGAAAGCAGCTATTTTATCTTGATTTTGCAAACATAAGCCATTACATACGACATAAACATTAATATGACAGTTTAAATACTTAAAAACGGCGTTTTGTATGCTTTTGCATGCTTAAAACAGCTATTTTGTCTTGATTTTGCAAACATAAGCCATTATACACAACATACATATGAACATGACAGTTTAAATACTTCAAAACAGCATGTTGTATGTTTTTGCAAGCTAAAAACAGCTATTTTATCTTGATTTTGCAAACATAAGCTATTACACACGACATAAACATGAATATGACAGTTTAAATACTTGAAACCGGCGTTTTGTATGCTTTTGCATGCTTAAAACAGGAATTTTATCTTGATTTCAACAACATTAGCCACTATACACGACAGAAACATGAATGTGACAGTAAATACTTGAAAACAGCATTTTGTATGTTTTTGCAAGCTGAAAACAGCAATTTTATCTTGATTTTGCAAATATAAGCCATTAAAAACAACATATGCATGAATATGACTGTTTAAATACTTGAAAACAGCATTTTGTATGTTTTTGCAAGCTGAAAACAGCTATTTTATCTTGATTTTGCAAACATAAGCCATTACACACGACATATACATGAATATGACAGTTTAAATACTTGAAAACGACGTTTTGTTTGCTTTTGCATGCTTAAAGCAGTAATTTTATCTTGATTTCACCAACATTAGCCACACACGACAAAAACATGAATATGACAGTTAATATACTTGAAAACAGAATTTTTTATGTTTTTGCAAGGTGAAAACGGTCGTATAATCTTGATTTTTCAAACATAAGCCATTACACACGACATATACATGAATATGAAAGAATAAATACTTGAAACCGGCGTTTTGTATGCTTTTGCATGCTTAAAACAGGAATTTTATCTTGATTTCAACAACATTAACCACTATACACGACAGAAACATGAATGTGACGGTAAATACTTGAAAACAGCATTTTGTATGTTTTTGCATGCTTAAAACAGCTATTTTATGTTGATTTTGCAAACATAAGCCATTACACACAACATATACATGAATATAACAATTTAATTACTTGAAAACAGCATTTTGTATGTTTTTGCAAGCTGAAAACAGCTATTTTATCTTGATTTTGCAAACATAAGCCATTACACACAAAATACACATAAACATGACAGTTTAAATACTTGAAAACAGCATGTTGTATGTTTTTGCAAGCTAAAAGCAGCTATTTTATCTTGATTTTGCAAACATAAGCTATTACACACAACATACACATGAACATGACAGTTTAAATACTTGAAAACAGCATGTTGTATGTTTTTGCAAGCTAAAAACAGCTATTTTATCTTGATTTTGCAAACATAAGCTATCACACACGACATAAACATGAATATGACAGTTAAAATACTTAAAAACGGCATTTTTTATGCTTTTGCATGCCTAAAACTGCTATTTTATTTTGATTTTGCAAACATAAGCCATTACACACAACATATACATGAATATGAAAGTTTAAATACTTGAAACCGGCGTTTTGTATGCTTTTGCATGCTTAAAACAGGAATTTTATCTTGATTTCAACAACATTAGCCACTATACACGACAGAAACATGAATGTGACAATAAATACTTGAAAACAGCATTTTGTATGTTTTTGCAAGCTGAAAACAGCAATTTTATCTTGATTTTGCAAATATAAGCCATTACAAACAACATATGCATGAATATGACTGTTTAAATACTTGAAAACGGCGTTTTGTATGCTTTTGCATGCTTAAAACAGCAATTTTATCTTGATTTCACTAACATTAGCCATTACACACGACATATAAATGAATATGACAGTTTAAATACTTGAAAACGGCGTTTTGTATGCTTTTACATGCTTAAAACAGCAATTTTATCTTGATTTCACCAACATTAGCCATATGACAGTTTAAATACTTGAAAACAGCATTTTGTATGTTTTTGCAAGCTGAAAACAGCTATTTTATCTTGATTTTGCAAACATAAGCCATTACACATGACATATACATGAATATGACAGTTTATATACTTGAAAACAGCTTTTTGTATGTTTTTGCCAGCTGAAAACAGCTATTTTATCTTGATTTTGCAAACATACGCCATAACACACGACAAATACATGAATATGACAGTTTAAATACTTGAAAACAGCATTTTGTATGTTTTTGTAAGCTTAAAACAGCTATTTTATCTTGATTTTGTAAACATAAGCCATTAGACACGACATATACATGAATATGAGAGTTTAAATACTTGAAAACGGCGTTTTGTATGCTTTTGCATGCATAAAACAGCAATTTTATCTTGATTTCACCAACATTAGCCATTATACACGACAGAAACATGAATATGACAATTTATATACTTGTAAACAGCATTTTGTATGTTTCACAAGTTGAAAACAGCTATTTTATCTTGATTTTCAAACATAAGCCATTACAGACGACATATACATGAATATGACAGTTTAAATACTTGAAAACGGCGTTTTGTATGCTTTTGCATGCTTAAAACAGCTATTTTATGTTGATTTTGCAAACATAAGCCATTACACACAACATATACATGAATATAACATTTTAAATACTTAAAAACAGCATTTTGTATGTTTTTGCAAGCTGAAAACAGCTATTTTATCTTGATTTTGCAAACATAAGCCATTACACACGACATAAACATGAATATGACAGTTTAAATACTTGAAAACGACGTTTTGTATGCTTTTACATGCTTAAAACAGCAATTTTATCTTGATTTCACCAACATTAGCCATATGACAGTTTAAATACTTGAAAACAGCATTTTGTATGTTTTTGCAAGCTTAAAACAGCTATTTTATTTTGATTTTGCAAACATAAGCCATTACACATGACATATACATGAATATGACAGTTTATATACTTGAAAACAGCATTTTGTATGTTTTTGCCAGCTGAAAACAGCTATTTTATCTTGATTTTGCAAACATACTCCATTACACACGACAAATACATGAATATGACAGTTTAAATACTTGAAAACAGCATTTTGTATGTTTTTGTAAGCTTAAAACAGCTATTTTATCTTGATTTTGCAAACATAAGCCATTAGACACGACATATACATGAATATGAGAGTTTAAATACTTGAAAACGGCGTTTTGTATGCTTTTGCATGCTTAAAACAGCAAATTTATCTTGATTTCACTAACATTACCCATTACACACGACATATACATGAACATGACAGTTTAAATACTTGAAAACAGCATTTTGTATGTTTTTGCAAGCTGAAAACAGCTTTTTTATCCTGATTTTGTAAACATAAGCCATTACACACGACATATATATAAATATGACAGTTAATATACTTGAAAACGGCGTTTTGTATGCTTTTGCATGCATAAAACAGCAATTTTATCTTGATTTCACCAACATTAGCCATTATACACGACAGAAACATGAATATGACAATTTATATACTTGTAAACAGCATTTTGTATGTTTCACAAGTTGAAAACAGCTATTTTATCTTGATTTTCAAACATAAGCCATTACAGACGACATATACATGAATATGACAGTTTAAATACTTGAAAACGGCGTTTTGTATGCTTTTGCATGCTTAAAACAGCTATTTTATGTTGATTTTGCAAACATAAGCCATTACACACAACATATACATGAATATAACATTTTAAATACTTAAAAACAGCATTTTGTATGTTTTTGCAAGCTGAAAACAGCTATTTTATCTTGATTTTGCAAACATAAGCCATTACACACGACATAAACATGAATATGACAGTTTAAATACTTGAAAACGGCGTTTTGTATGCTTTTGCATGCCTAAAACAGCCATTTTACCTTGATTTTGCAAACATAAACCATTACTCACAACATATACATGAATATGACAGTTTAAATACTTGAAAACGGCGTTTTGTATGCTTTTGCATGATTAAAACAGCAATTTTATCTTGATTTCACAAACATTAGCCATTACACACGACATATGCATGAACATGACAGTTTAAATACTTAAAAACAGCATTTTGTATGTTTTGCAAGCTAAAAACAGCTATTTTATCTTGATTTTGCAAACATAAGCCATAACACACGATATATACACGAATATGACAGTTTAAATACTTGAAATCTGCATTTCGTATGTTTTTGCAAGCTGAAAACAGTTATTTTATCTTGATTTTGCAAACATAAGCCATTACACACGACATATACATTAATATGACAGTTCAAATACTTAAAAACAGCATTTTGTGTGTTTTTGTAAGCTTAAAACAGGTATTTAATCTTGATTTTGCAAACATACGCCATTACACACGACATATACATGAATATGACAGTTAAATACTTGAAAACGGTGTTTTGTATGCTTTTGCATGATTAAAATAGCAATTTTATCTTGATTTCACTAACATTAGCTATTATACACGACAGAAACATGTATATGACAGTTCAAATACTTAAAAACAGCATTTTGTATGTTTTTGCATGTTGAAAACAGCTATTTTATCTTGATTTTGCAAACATAAGCAATAACACATGACATATACATGAATATGACGGTTTATATACTTGAAAACAGCATTTTGTATGTTTTTGCAAGCAGAAAACAGCTATTTTATCTTGATTTTGCAAACATATGCCATTACACACAACAAATACATGAATATGACAGTTTATATACTTGAAAACAGCATTTTGTATGTTTTTGTAAGGTCAAAATGGTCATATAATCTTGATTTCTCAAACATAAGCCATTACACAAGACATATACATGAATATGACAGTTTAAATACTTGGAAACGGCGTTTTGTATGCTTTTGCATGCATAAAACAGTAATTTTATCTTGATTTCACCATCATTAGCCACTATACATGACAGAAACATGAATATGACAGTTTAAATACTTGTAAACAGCATTTTGTATGTTTTCACAAGTTGAAAGCAGCTATTTTATCTTAATTTTGTAAACATAAGCCATTACACACGACACATACATGAATATGACAGTTTAAATACTTGAAAACGGCGTTTTGTATGCTTTTGCATGCTTAAAACAGCTATTTTATGTTGATTTTGCAAACATAAGCCATTACACACAACATATACATGAATATAACAATTTAATTACTTGAAAACAGCATTTTGTATGTTTTTGCAAGCTGAAAACAGCTATTTTATCTTGATTTTGCAAACATAAGCCATTACACACAACATACACATGAACATGACAGTTTAAATACTTGAAACCAGCATGTTGTATGTTTCTGCAAGCTTAAAACAGCTATTTTATGTTGATTTTGCAAACATAAGCTATTACACACAACATACACATGAACATGACAGTTTAAATACTTGAAAACAGAATGTTGTATGTTTTTGCAAGCTAAAAACAGCTATTTTATCTTGATTTTGCAAACATAAGCTATTACACACGACATAAACATGAATATGACAGTTTAAATACTTAAAAACGGCGTTTGTATGCTTTTGCATGCCTAAAACTGCTATTTTATTTTGATTTTGCAAACATAAGCCATTACACACAACATATACATGAATATGACAGTTTAAATACTTGAAAACAGCATTTTGTAGGTTTTTACAAGCTAATAACAGCTATTTTATCTTGATTTTGCAAACATAAGCCATTACACACGACATATACATGAATATGACAATTTAAATACTTGAAAACGACGTTTTGTATGCTTTAGCATGCTTAAAGCAGTAATTTTATCTTGATTTCACCAATATTAGCCACACACGACAAAAACATGAATATGACAGTTTATATACTTGAAAACGGCTTTTTGTATGCTTTTGCATGCTTAAAACAGCTACATTATCTTGATTTTGCAAACATAAGCCATTACACACGACATATACATTAATATGACAGTTTAAATACTTGAAAACAGCGTTTTGTATGTTTTTGCAAGCTAATGGCAGCTATTTTATTTTGATTTTGCAAACATAAGCCATTAGACACGACATATACATGAATATGAGAGTTTAAATACTTGAAAACGGCGTTTTGTATGCTTTTGCATGCTTAAAACAGCAAATTTATCTTGATTTCACTAACATTAGCCATTACACACGACATATACATGAACATGACAGTTTAAATACTTGAAAACAGCATTTTGTATGTTTTTGCAAGCTGAAAACAGCTATTTTATCCTGATTTTGTAAACATAAGCCATTACACACGACATATATATAAATATGACAGTTAATATACTTGAAAACGGCGTTTTGTATGCTTTTGCATGCATAAAACAGCAATTTTATCTTGATTTCACCAACATTAGCCATTATACACGACAGAAACATGAATATGACAATTTATATACTTGTAAACAGCATTTTGTATGTTTCACAAGTTGAAAACAGCTATTTTATCTTGATTTTCAAACATAAGCCATTACAGACGACATATACATGAATATGACAGTTTAAATACTTGAAAACGGCGTTTTGTATGCTTTTGCATGCTTAAAACAGCTATTTTATGTTGATTTTGCAAACATAAGCCATTACACACAACATATACATGAATATAACATTTTAAATACTTAAAAACAGCATTTTGTATGTTTTTGCAAGCTGAAAACAGCTATTTTATCTTGATTTTGCAAACATAAGCCATTACACACGACATAAACATGAATATGACAGTTTAAATACTTGAAAACGGCGTTTTGTATGCTTTTGCATGCCTAAAACAGCTATTTTACCTTGATTTTGCAAACATAAGCCATTACACACAACATATACATGAATATGACAGTTTAAATACTTGAAAACGGCGTTTTGTATGCTTTTGCATGCTTAAAACAGCAAATTTATCTTGATTTCACTAACATTAGCCATTACACACGACATATACATGAACATGACAGTTTAAATACTTGAAAACAGCATTTTGTATGTTTTTGCAAGCTGAAAACAGCTATTTTATCCTGATTTTGTAAACATAAGCCATTACACACGACATATACATGAATATGACAGTTTAAATACTTGAAAACGGCGTTTTGTATGCTTTTGCATGCCTAAAACAGCTATTTTACCTTGATTTTGCAAACATAAGCCATTACACACAACATATACATGAATATGACAGTTTAAATACTTGAAATCTGCATTTCGTATGTTTTTGCAAGCTGAAAACAGCTATTTTATCTTGATTTTGCAAACATAAGCCATTACACACGACATATACATGAATATAACAATTTAATTACTTGAAAACAGCATTTTGTATGTTTTTGCAAGCTGAAAACAGCTATTTTATCTTGATTTTGTAAACATAAGCCATTACACACGACATATATATAAATATGACAGTTTAAATACTTGTAAACAGCATTTTGTATGTTTTCACAAGTTGAAAACAGCTATTTTATCTTGATTTTCAAACATAAGCCATTACACACGACATATACATGAATATGACAGTTTAAATACTTGAAAACGGCGTTTTGTATGCTTTTGCATGCTTAAAACAGCTATTTTATGTTGATTTTGCAAACATAAGCCATTACACACAACATATACATGAATATAACAATTTAAATACTTAAAAACAGCATTTTGTATGTTTTTGCAAGCTGAAAACAGCTATTTTATCTTGATTTTGCAAACATAATCCATTACACACGACATAAACATGAATATGACAGTTTAAATACTTGAAAATAGCGTTTTGTATGCTTTTGCATGCTAAACACAGCTAGTTTGTCTTAATTTTGCAAACATAAGATATTACACACAACATACACATGAACATGACAGTTTATATATTTGAAAACAGCATATTGTATGTTTTTGCAAGCTAAAAACAGCTATTTTATCTTGATTTTGCAAACATAAGCCATTACACACGACATAAACATGAATATGACAGTTTAAATACTTGAAAACGGCGTTTTGTATGCTTTTTTATGCCTAAAACAGCTATTTTACCTTGATTTTGCAAACATAAGCCACTACACACAACATATGCATGAATATGACTGTTTAAATACTTGAAAACATCATTTTGTATGTTTTTGCAAGCTGAAAACAGCTATTTTATCTTGATTTTGCAAACATAAGCCATTACACACGATATATACATGAATATGACAGTTTAAATACTTGAAAACGGTGTTTTGTATGCTTTTGCATGCTTAAAATAGCAATTTTATCTTGATTTCACTAACATTAGCTATTATACACGACAGAAACATGTATATGACAGTTTAAATACTTGAAAACAGCATTTTGTATGTTTTTGCATGCTGAAAACAGCTATTTTATCTTGATTTTGCAAACATAAGCCATTACACACGACATATACATTAATATGACAGTTCAAATACTTGAAAACAGCATTTTGTAATATTTTGAGGGCTTAAAACAGGTATTTAATCTTGATTTTGCAAACATAAGCCATTACACACGACATATACATGAATATGACAGTTAAATACTTGAAAACGGTGTTTTGTATGCTTTTGCATGCTTAAAATAGCAATTTTATCTTGATTTCACTAACATTAGCTATTATACACGACAGAATCATGTATATGACAGTTCAAATACTTAAAAACAGCATTTTGTATGTTTTTGCATGTTGAAAACAGCTATTTTATCTTGATTTTGCAAACATAAGCCATAACACATGACATATACATGAATATGACGGTTTATATACTTGAAAACAGCATTTTGTATGTTTTTGCAAGCTAAAAACAGCTATTTTATCTTGATTTTGCAAACATACGCCATTACACACAACAAATACATGAATATGACAGTTTATATACTTGAAAACAGCATTTTGTATGTTTTTGCAAGGTGAAAACGGTCATATAATCTTGATTTCTCAAACATAAGCCATTACACACGACATATACATGAATATGACAGTTTAAATTCTTGGAAACGGCGTTTTGTATGCTTTTGCATGCATAAAACAGTAATTTTATCTTGATTTCACCATCATTAGCCATTATACATGACAGAAACATGAATATGACAGTTTAAATACTTGTAAACAGCATTTTGTATGTTTTCACAAGTTGAAAGCAGCTATTTTATCTTGATTTTGCAAACATAAGCCATTACACACGACACATACATGAATATGACAGTTTAAATACTTGAAAACGGCGTTTTGTATGCTTTTGCATGCTTAAAACAGCTATTTTATGTTGATTTTGCAAACATAAGCTATTACACACAACATATACATGAATATAACAATTTAATTACTTGAAAACAGCATTTTGTATGTTTTTGCAAGCTGAAAACAGCTATTTTATCTTGATTTTGCAAACATAAGCCATTACACACAAAATACACATAAACATGACAGTTTAAATACTTGAAAACAGCATGTTGTTTGTTTTTGCAAGCTAAAAACAGCTATTTTATCTTGATTTTGCAAACATAAGCTATTACACACGACATAAACATGAATATGACAGTTTAAATACTTAAAAACGGCATTTTGTATGCTTTTGCATGCCTAAAACTGCTATTTTATTTTGATTTTGCAAACATAAGCCATTACACACAACATATACATGAATATGAAAGTTTAAATACTTGAAACCGGCGTTTTGTATGCTTTTGCATGCTTAAAACAGGAATTTTATCTTGATTTCAACAACATTAGCCACTATACACGACAGAAACATGAATGTGACAGTAAATACTTGAAAACAGCATTTTGTATGTTTTTGCAAGTTGAAAACAGCAATTTTATCTTGATTTTGCAAATATAAGCCATTACAAACAACATATGCATGAATATGACTGTTTAAATACTTGAAAACGGCGTTTTGTATGCTTTTGCATGCTTAAAACAGCAATTTTATCTTGATTTCACTAACATTAGCCATTACACACGACATATAAATGAATATGACAGTTTAAATACTTGAAAACGGCGTTTTGTATGCTTTTACATGCTTAAAACAGCAATTTTATCTTGATTTCACCAACATTAGCCATATGACAGTTTAAATACTTGAAAACAGCATTTTGTATGTTTTTGCAAGCTGAAAACCGCTATTTTATCTTGATTTTGCAAACATAAGCCATTACACATGACATATACATGAATATGACAGTTTATATACTTGAAAACAGCATTTTGTATGTTTTTGCCAGCTGAAAACAGCTATTTTATCTTGATTTTGCAAACATACGCCATTACACACGACAAATACATGAATATGACAGTTTAAATACTTGAAAACAGCATTTTGTATGTTTTTGTAAGCTTAAAACAGCTATTTTATCTTGATTTTGCAAACATAAGCCATTAGACACGACATATACATGAATATGAGAGTTTAAATACTTGAAAACGGCGTTTTGTATGCTTTTGCATGCTTAAAACAGCAAATTTATCTTGATTTCACTAACATTAGCCATTACACACGACATATACATGAACATGACAGTTTAAATACTTGAAAACAGCATTTTGTATGTTTTTGCAATCTGAAAACAGCTATTTTATCCTGATTTTGTAAACATAAGCCATTACACACGACATATATATAAATATGACAGTTAATATACTTGAAAACGGCGTTTTGTATGCTTTTGCATGCATAAAACAGCAATTTTATCTTTATTTCACCAACATTATCCATTATACACGACAGAAACATGAATATGACAATTTATATGTTTGTAAACAGCATTTTGTATGTTTCACAAGTTGAAAACAGCTATTTTATCTTGATTTTCAAACATAAGCCATTACAGACGACATATACATGAATATGACAGTTTAAATACTTGAAAACGGCGTTTTGTATGCTTTTGCATGACTAAAACAGCTAATTTACCTTGATTTTGCAAACATAAGCCATTACACACAACATATACATGAATATGACAGTTTAAATACTTGAAAACGGCGTTTTGTATGCTTTTGCATGATTAAAACAGCAATTTTATCTTGATTTCACAAACATTAGCCATTACACACGACATATGCATGAACATGACAGTTTAAATACTTAAAAACAGCATTTTGTATGTTTTGCAAGATAAAAACAGCTATTTTATCTTGATTTTGCAAACATAAGCCATTACACACGACATATACATTAATATGACAGTTCAAATACTTGAAAACAGCATTTTGTATGTTTTTGTAAGCTTAAAACAGGTATTTAATCTTGATTTTGCAAACATAAGCCATTACACACGACATATACATGAATATGACAGTTAAATACTTGAAAACGGTGTTTTGTATGCTTTTGCATGCTTAAAATAGCAATTTTATCTTGATTTCACTAACATTAGCTATTATACACGACAGAATCATGTATATGACAGTTCAAATACTTAAAAACAGCATTTTGTATGTTTTTGCATGTTGAAAACAGCTATTTTATCTTGATTTCACCAACATTAGCCACACACGACAAAAACATGAATATGACAGTTAATATACTTGAAAACAGAATTTTTTATGTTTTTGCAAGGTGAAAACGGTCGTATAATTGATTTTTCAAACATAAGCCATTACACACGACATATACATGAATATGAAAGTATAAATACTTGAAACCGGCGTTTTGTATGCTTTTGCATGCTTAAAACAGGAATTTTATCTTGATTTCAACAACATTAACCACTATACACGACAGAAACATGAATGTGACAGTAAATACTTGAAAACAGCATTTTGTATGTTTTTGCAAGCTAAAAACAGCTATTTTATCTTGATTTTGCAAACATACGCCATTACACACAACAAATACATGAATATGAGAGTTTATATACTTGAAAACAGCATTTTGTATGTTTTTGCAAGGTGAAAACGGTCATATAATCTTGATTTCTCAAACATAAGCCATTACACACGACATATACATGAATATGACAGTTTAAATTCTTGGAAACGGCGTTTTGTATGCTTTTGCATGCATAAAACAGTAATTTTATCTTGATTTCACCATCATTAGCCATTATACATGACAGAAACATGAATATGACAGTTTAAATACTTGTAAACAGCATTTTGTATGTTTTCACAAGTTGAAAGCAGCTATTTTATCTTGATTTTGCAAACATAAGCCATTACACACGACACATACATGAATATGAAAGTTTAAATACTTGAAAACGGCGTTTTGTATGCTTTTGCATGCTTAAAACAGCTATTTTATGTTGATTTTGCAAACATAAGCTATTACACACAACATATACATGAATATAACAATTTAATTACTTGAAAACAGCATTTTGTATGTTTTTGCAAGCTGAAAACAGCTATTTTATCTTGATTTTGCAAACATAAGCCATTACACACAAAATACACATAAACATGACAGTTTAAATACTTGAAAACAGCATGTTGTTTGTTTTTGCAAGCTAAAAACAGCTATTTTATCTTGATTTTGCAAACATAAGCTATTACACACGACATAAACATGAATATGACAGTTTAAATACTTAAAAACGGCATTTTGTATGCTTTTGCATGCCTAAAACTGCTATTTTATTTTGATTTTGCAAACATAAGCCATTACACACAACATATACATGAATATGAAAGTTTAAATACTTGAAACCGGCGTTTTGTATGCTTTTGCATGCTTAAAACAGGAATTTTATCTTGATTTCAACAACATTAGCCACTATACACGACAGAAACATGAATGTGACAGTAAATACTTGAAAACAGCATTTTGTATGTTTTTGCAAGTTGAAAACAGCAATTTTATCTTGATTTTGCAAATATAAGCCATTACAAACAACATATGCATGAATATGACTGTTTAAATACTTGAAAACGGCGTTTTGTATGCTTTTGCATGCTTAAAACAGCAATTTTATCTTGATTTCACTAACATTAGCCATTACATACGACCTATAAATGAATATGACAGTTTAAATACTTGAAAACGGCGTTTTGTATGCTTTTACATGCTTAAAACAGCAATTTTATCTTGATTTCACCAACATTAGCCATATGACAGTTTAAATACTTGAAAACAGCATTTTGTATGTTTTTGCAAGCTGAAAACAGCTATTTTATCTTGATTTTGCAAACATAAGCCATTACACATGACATATACATGAATATGACAGTTTATATACTTGAAAACAGCATTTTGTATGTTTTTGCCAGCTGAAAACAGCTATTTTATCTTGATTTTGCAAACATACGCCATTACACACGACAAATACATGAATATGACAGTTTAAATACTTGAAAACAGCATTTTGTATGTTTTTGTAAGCTTAAAACAGCTATTTTATCTTGATTTTGCAAACATAAGCCATTAGACACGACATATACATGAATATGAGAGTTTAAATACTTGAAAACGGCGTTTTGTATGCTTTTGCATGCTTAAAACAGCAATTTTATCTTGATTTCACTAACATTAGCTATTATACACGACAGAAACATGTATATGACAGTTCAAATACTTAAAAACAGCATTTTGTATGCTTTTGCATGTTGAAAACAGCTATTTTATCTTGATTTTGCAAACATAAGCCATAACACATGACATATACATGAATATGACGGTTTATATACTTGAAAACAGCATTTTGTATGTTTTTGCAAGCAGAAAACAGCTATTTTATCTTGATTTTGCAAACATATGCCATTACACACAACAAATACATGAATATGACAGTTTATATACTTGAAAACAGCATTTTGTATGTTTTTGCAAAGTCAAAATGGTCATATAATCTTGATTTCTCAAACATAAGCCATTACACAAGACATATACATGAATATGACAGTTTAAATACTTGGAAACGGCGTTTTGTATGCTTTTGCATGCATAAAACAGTAATTTTATTTTGATTTCACCATCATTAGCCACTATACATGACAGAAACATGAATATGACAGTTTAAATACTTGTAAACAGCATTTTGTATGTTTTCACAAGTTGAAAGCAGCTATTTTATCTTAATTTTGTAAACATAAGCCATTACACACGACACATACATGAATATGACAGTTTAAATACTTGAAAACGGCGTTTTGTATGCTTTTGCATGCTTAAAACAGCTATTTTATGTTGATTTTGCAAACATAAGCCATTACACACAACATATACATGAATATAACAATTTAATTACTTGAAAACAGCATTTTGTATGTTTTTGCAAGCTGAAAACAGCTATTTTATCTTGATTTTGCAAACATAAGCCATTACACACAACATACACATGAACATGACAGTTTAATTACTTGAAAACAGCATGTTGTATGTTTCTGCAAGCTAAAAACAGCTATTTTATCTTGATTTTGCAAACATAAGCTATTACACACAACATACACATGAACATGACAGTTTAAATACTTGAAAACAGCATGTTGTATGTTTTTGCAAGCTAAAAACAGCTATTTTATCTTGATTTTGCAAACATAAGCTATTACACACGACATAAACATGAATATGACAGTTTAAATACTTAAAAACGGCGTTTGTATGCTTTTGCATGCCTAAAACTGCTATTTTATTTGGATTTTGCAAACATAAGCCATTACACACAACATATACATGAATATGACAGTTTAAATACTTGAAAACAGCATTTTGTAGGTTTTTACAAGCTAATAACAGCTATTTTATCTTGATTTTGCAAACATAAGCCATTACACACAACATACACATGAACATGACAGTTTAAATTCTTGAAAACAGCATGTTGTATGTTTTTGCAAGCTAAAAACAGCTATTTTATCTTGATTTTGCAAACATAAGCCATTACACATGACATATACATGAATATGACAGTTTATATACTTGAAAACAGCATTTTGTATGTTTTCACAAGTTGAAAGCAGCTATTTTATCTTGATTTTGCAAACATAAGACATTACACACGACATATACATGAATATGACAGTTTTAATACTTGAAAACGGCGTTTTGTATGCTTTACATGCTTAAAACAGCAATTTTATCTTGATTTCACCAACATTAGCCATATGACAGTTTAAATACTTGAAAACAGCATTTTGTATGTTTTTGCAAGCTGAAAACAGCTATTTTATCTTGATTTTGCAAACATAAGCCATTACACATGACATATACATGAATATGACAGTTTATATACTTGAAAACAGCATTTTGTATGTATTTGCCAGCTGAAAACAGCTATTTTATCTTGATTTTGCAAACATACGCCATTACACACAACAAATACATGAATATGACAGTTTATATACTTGAAATCAGCATTTTGTATGTTTTTGCAAGGTGAAAACGGTCATATAATCTTGATTTTTCAAACATAAGCCATTACACACGACATATACATGAATATGACAGTTTAAATACTTGAAAAGGGCGTTTTGTATGCTTTTGCATGCTTAAAACAGCAATTTTATCTTGATTTCACCAACAATAGCCATTATACACGACAGAAACATGAATATGACAGTTTAAATACTTGTAAACAGCATTTTGTATGTTTTCACAAGTTGAAAGCAGCTATTTTATCTTGATTTTGCAAACATAAGCCATTACACACGATATATACATGAATATGACAGTTTAAATACTTGAAAACGGTGTTTTGTATGCTTTTGCATGCTTAAAATAGCAATTTTATCTTGATTTCACTAACATAGCTATTATACACGACAGAAACATGTATATGACAGATCAAATACTTGAAAACAGCATTTTGTATGTTTTTGCATGCTGAAAACAGCTATTTTATATTGATTTTGCAACATAAGCCATTACACACGACATATACATGAATATGACAGTTTAAATACTTGAAAACGACGTTTTGTATGCTTTTGCATGCTTAAAGCAGTAATTTTATCTTGATTTCACCAACATTAGCCACACACGACAAAAACATGAATATGACAGTTTATATACTTGAAAACAGCATTTTGTATGTTTTTGCAAGGTGAAAACGGTCCATATAATCTTGAATTTGCAAACATAAGCCATTACACACGACATATACATGAATATGACTGTTTAAATAGGTACTTGAAAACTGCGTTTTGTATGCTTTTGCATGCTTAAAACAGCTATTTTATGTTGATTTTGCAAACATAAGCCATTACACACAACATATACATGAATATAACAATTTAAATACTTGAAAACAGCATGTTGTATGTTTTTGCAAGCTAAAAACAGCTATTTTATCTTGATTTTGCAAACATAAGCCATTACACACGACATAAACATGAATATGACAGTTTAAGTACTTGAAAATGGCGTTTTGTATGCTTTTGCATGCCTAAAACAGCTATTTTATCTTGATTTTGCAAACATAAGCCATTACACACAACATATACATGAATATGACAGTTTAAATATTTGAAAACAGCATTTTGTATGTTTTTGCAAGCTGAAAACAGCAATTTTATCTTGATTTTGCAAATATAAGCCATTACAAACAACATATGCATGAATATGACTGTTTAAATACTTGAAAACAGCATTTTGTATGTTATTGCAAGCTGAAAACAGCTATTTTATCTTGATTTTGCAAACATAAGCCATTACGCACGATATATACATGAATATGACAGTATAAATACTTGAAATCAGCATTTTGTATGTTTTTGCAAGCTGAAAACAGCTATTTTATCTTGATTTTGCAACCATAAGCCATTACACACGACACATACATGAATATGACAGTTTAAATACTTGAAAACAGCATTTTGTATGTTTTTGCAAGCTGAAAACAGCTATTTTATCTTGATTTTGCAAACATAAGCCATTACACACGATATATACATAAATATGACAGTGTTAATACTTGAAAACAGCATTTTACATGTTTTTGCAAGCTAAAAACAGCTATTTTATCTTGATTTTGCAAACATAAGACATTACACACGACATATACATGAATATGTTCGTGCAATACATGGGCCATACTTCGCATTATTTTATAGCTAGTTACGGTGTACCTCAGGGCTCTAATCTTGGTCCTCTTCTGTATTTAATTTTCATCAATGACATAGTATCAGTCATACAGACCAACAAGCTCTTATTTGCTGATGATTTGAAAATTTTTCATTCTATTTCTTCTGCATCAGACTGTGTCACACTCCAAAATGACCTTAATGCTTTAAATTTGTGGTGTATCTCAAATAAGTTATTCTTAAATGTCAATAAATGTAAAACGTTATCGTTCACGAGGAAAACTCCTATACTATTCAGCTATACGGTTAATAACATTACGCTTGAGCGTGTTGATTTCATCAAAGACCTTGGTATCACATTCGATCCAAAATTGGCTCTTAATCTTCATATTCAAAATACTGTTTCCTCCTGTAATAAAGTACTAGGCTTCATAAAAAGACATACTCAATCATTCACTAACTTACATGCTATTAAAGTTTTGTATTTTTCACTTATCAGATCTAAACTTGAATACTGTTGCGTTATATGGCATCCTTACTACGAAAAATATGAATCTTTGATTGAATCAGTGCAGCGTAAATTTGTTAAATATTTACATTACAAAAAATATAACTTTTATTGCCCTCCTGGTTACTCCTACAATTTTCTATTACTTGAATTCAATCTATGTAAACTAGTTGTCCGACGGCAAGTGTCTTTATTAATGTATTTATTTAATTTAGTTAATAATAAAATTGACGATCCCATCTCCCTGTCCTTACTCAATTTCCATGTTCCAAATACCACTACTAGATCCTTCTACTGTTTCTACCTTCCTAGAGCTTCATCTAATATTCTCCTTAAATCTCCTATATTTTCAATGTGCTCACTCTATAACAAATTGCATAAAAATAATGTGGATATTTTTGGCAGTTCCGTCACTCAATTTAGGAATAATTGTCACTCTTTGCTGTCTAACTTAGAGTCATGAAAATTGTTGATTTGGTTTAGTCTTTCTCTTTGTATTCATTATATTTTAATATTGTGTCTTGTTTAATTTTTTCTACAATTTTTATTTGTATTTTGGAATTTTTCTTGAATTTGTACTACACTTACATTATTGTATTTGTTTGTAACTTTTTTTTCTTGATCTGTAATTGGTTCTATGACCTGTTGATCAATTGGTTTAAATAAATAAATAAATAAATAAATAAATGACGGTTTTAATACTTGAAAACGGCGTTTTGTATGCTTTTACATGCGTAAAACAGCAATTTTATCTTGATTTCACCAACATTAGCCATATGACAGTTTAAATACTTGAAAACAGCATTTTGTGTGTTTTTGCAAGCTGAAAACAGCTATATTATCTTGATTTTGCAAACATAAGCCATTACATATGACATATACATGTATATGACAGTTAAAATACTTGAAAACATCATTTTGTATCTTTTTACAAACTGAAAACAGCTATTTTATCTTGATTTTGCAAACATAAGCCATTACACACGACATATACATGAATATGACAGTTTAAATACTTAAAAACGGTGTTTTCTATGCTTTTGTATGCTTAAAACAGCAATTTTATCTTGAGTTTACCAACATTAGCCATTATACACGACAAAAACATGAATATTCCAGTTTAAATACTTGTAAACAGCATTTTGTATGTTTTGGTAAGCTGAAAACAGCTATTTTATCTTGATTTTGCAAATATTAGCCATTACACACGACAAATACATGAATATGACAGTTTAGATACTTAAAAACATCATTTTGTATGTTTTTGTAAGCTTAAAACAGCTATTTTATCTTGATTTTGCAAACATAAGCCATTACACACGACATATACATGAATATGACAGTTTAAATACTTGAAAACGGCGTTTTTATGCTTTTGCATGCTTAAAACAGCAATTTTATCTTTATTTCACTAATATTAGGCATTATACAAGACAGAAACATGATTATGACAGTTTAAATAATTGAAAACAGCATTTTGTATGTTTTTGCAAACAGCTATTTTATCTTGATTTTGCAAACATAATTCATTACACACGACATATACATGAATATGACAGTTTAAATACTTGAAAACAGCATTTTGCATGTTTATGCAAGCTAAAAACAGCTATTTTTTCTTGATTTTGCAAAAATAAGCCATTACACACGACATATACATGAATATGACAGTTTAAATACTTGAAAACGGCGTTTTGTATGATTTTGCATGCTTAAAACAGCAATTTTATCTTGATTTCACTAACAATAGCTATTATACACGACAGAAACATGTATATGACAGTTCAAATACTTGAAAACAGCATTTTGTATGTTTTTGCATGCTGAAAACAGCTATTTTATCTTGATTTTGCAAACATAAGCCATTACACACGACATATACATGAATATGACAGTTTGAATACTTGAAAACGACGTTTTGTATGCTTTTGCATGCTTAAAGCAGTAATTTTATCTTGATTTCACCAACATTAGCCACACACAACAAAAACATGAATATGACAGTTTATTAACTTGAAAACAGCATTTTGTATATTTTTGCAAGGTGAAAACGGTCATATAATTTTGATTTTGCGAACATAAGCCATTACACACGACATATACATGAATATGACAGTTTAAATACTTGAAAACGGCGTTTTGTATGTTTTTGCATGCTTAAAACAGCAATTTTATCTTGATTTCACTAACAATAGCTATTAGACACGACAGAAACATGTATATGACAGTTCAAATACTTGAAAACAGCATTTTGTATGTTTTTGCATGCTGAAAACAGCTATTTTATCTTGATTTTGCAAACATAAGCCATTACACACGACATATACATGAATTTTATCTTATATTATACACGACAGAAACATGAATATGACAGTTTAAATACTTGTTACCAGCATTTTGTATGTTTTCACAAGTTGAAAGCAGCTGTTTTATCTTGATTTTGCAAACATAAGCCATTACACACGACATATACATGAATATAACAATTTAAATACTTGAAAACAGCATTTTTTTTGTTTTTGCAAGTTAAAAGCAGCTATTTTATCTTGATTTTGCAAACATAAGCCATTACACACGACATAAACATGAATATGACAGTTTAAATACTTGAAAACGGCGTTTTGTATACTTTTGCATGCTTAAAACAGCTATTTTGTCTTGATTTTGCAAACATAAGCCATTACACACAACATACACATGAACGTGACTGTTTAAATACTTGAAAACAGCATGTTGTATGTTTTTGCAAGCTAAAAACAGCTATTTTATCTTGATTTTGCAAACATAAGCCATTACATAAGACATATACATGAATATGACAGTTTAAATACTTGAAAACGGCGTTTTGTATGCTTTTGCATGCCTAAAACAGCTATTTTATCTTGATTTTGCAAACATAAGCCATTACACACAACATATACATGAATATGACAGTTTAAATACTTGAAAACAGCATTTTGTATGTTTTTGCAAGCTGAAAACAGCAATTTTATCTTGATTTTGCAAATATAAGCCATTACAAACAACATATGCATGAATATGACAGTTTAAATACTTGAAAACAGCATTTTGTATGTTTTTGCATGCTGAAAACAGCTATTTTATCTTGATTTTGCAAACATAAGCCATTACACACGACATATACATGAATATGACAGTTTAAATACTTGATAACGGCGTTTTGTATGCTTTTGCATGCTTAAAGCAGTAATTTTATCTTGATTTCACCAACATTAGCCACACACGACAAAACAATGAATATGACAGTTTATATACTTGAAAACAGCATTTTGTATGTTTTTGCAAGGTGAAAACGGTCATATAATTTTGATTTTGCAAACATAAGCCATTACACACGACATATACATGAATATGACAGTTTAAATACTTGAAAACGGCTTTCTGTATGCTTTTGCATGCCTAAAACAGCAATTTTATATTGATTTCACCAACATTAGCCATTATACACGACAGAAACATGAATATGACAGTTTAAATACTTGTAAACAGCATTTTGTATGTTTTCACAAGTTGAAAGCAGCTATTTTATCTTGATTTTGCAAACATAAGCCATTAAACACGACATATACATGAATATGACAGTTTAAATACTTGAAAACGGCGTTTTGTATGCTTTTGCATGCTTAAAACAGCTATTTTATGTTGATTTTGCAAACATAAGCCATTACACACAACATATACATGAATATAACAATTTAAATACTTGAAAACAGCATTTTGTATGTTTTTGCAAGCTGAAAACAGCTATTTTATCTTGATTTTGCAAACATAAGCCATTACATACGACATAAACATGAATATGAGAGTTTAAATACTTGAAAACGGCGTTTTGTATGCTTATGCATGCTTAAAACAGCTATATTGTCTTAATTTTGCAAACATAAGCCATTACACACAACATACACATGAAAATGACAGTTTAAATACTTGAAAACAGCATGTTGTATGTTTTTGCAAGCTAAAAACAGCTATTTTATCTTGATTTTCAAACATAAGCCATTACACACGATATATATATATATATATAAATATGACAGTGTAAATACTTGAAAACAGCATTTTGCATGTTTTTGCAAGCTGAAAACAGCTATTTTATCTTGATTTTGCAAACATAAGCCAACACACGACATATACATGAACATGACAGTTTAAATACTTGAAAACAGCATTTTGTATGTTTTTGCAAGCTGAAAACAGCTATTTTATCTTGATTTTGCACACATAAGCCATTACACACTACATATACATGAATATGACAGTTTAAATACTTGAAAACGACGTTTTGTATGCTTTTGCATGCTTAAAGCAGTAATTTTATCTTGATTTCACCAACATTAGCCACACACGACAAAACCATGAATATGACAGTTTATATACTTGAAAACAGCATTTTGTATGTTTTTGCAAGGTGAAAACGGTCATATAATCTTGATTTTGCAAACATAAGCCATTCCACACGACATATATATGAATATGACAGTTTAAATACTTGAAAACGGCGTTTTGTATGCTTTTGCATGCTTAAAACAGGAATATTATCTTGATTTCACTAACATTAGCTATTATACACGACAGAAACATGTATATGACAGTTCAAATACTTGAAAATAGTATTTTGTATGTTTTTGCATGCTGAAAACAGCTATTTTATCTTGATTTTGCAAACATAAACCATTACACAATACATATACATGAATATGACAGTTTAAATATTTGAAAACGACGTTTTGTATGCTTTTGCATGCTTAAAGCAGTAATTTTATCTTGATTTCACCAACATTAGCCACACACGACAAAACCATGAATATGACAGTTTATATACTTGAAAACAGCATTTTGTATGTTTTTACAAGGTGAAAACGGTAATATAATCTTGATTTCACCAACATTAGCCATTATACACGACAGAAACATGAATATGACAGTTTAAATACTTGAGAACAGCATTTTGTATGTTTTTGCATGCTGAAAACAGCTATTTTATCTTGATTTTGCAAACATAAGCCATTACTTTAACGAAGTTACATTTTTTATGTCCGAGCCCGTTTGTGCTATCGCAGCAGCCAGCGTGGCTGAGTGGCAGCGGGTCCGGTTAGCGCGCCGTCGGACATGCGCAAAGCAAGTAATCAATAAACTAGCTATCCCCACCCGCAAAAACGACTATATAAGCCGAGCTCCACAGCAGCTCAGGCAGTTTCTCCGGCGTCTACGTGGAGTAAAGTTCCCTAGGAGTATCACATAGGTGAGTTGGTCTCTAACGTCTCCGTCTCCGTCACCGTTTGTTTTTTACTCTCCGTCTCTGTCACCGTTTGTTTTTTACTTTCCGTCTACGTCACCGTTTGTTTCTTTCCGTCTCTTTCTTTCCGCCTTTATTGGTTTCAGTGGCCGTGGTTTACTACGCCGCTGTTCCATTCCCGTGTGTCGACAGTTGGCCGTGGTCTACTACGCCTTCTGTCGCCCACATTTTCCCCCGGTCGCACCAGCGCAGTGGTTTACCAAGCGTCTGGTGTATCCGGTTCCCGTGTATGTCAGTAGCCGCCGTGGTGTACTACGCGGTTGCTGCATACAATCCTGCCCCCCTCTCTCCACCTCAACCCGCCGTACATTCTCGATCCGTCACCGCTACCACGTTTATTGAAATTTTTATATTTGCATTTTTAAAAAGAGGTGTCTAGCCTTTTTGCTCGTATTCACAGTTTTGTGTGATATATTTATTTTATTTTTCTTCGTGCTGTAATTAGAAGTTGAGCAATAAATTTAAATACATCTAGTTTACTTCGGTAGTTATCACTGAATAATCCCCGAAAATTGAACCCTTCCCGTCTCCACTGAAGCTATCCAGCCCTTTCAGCTGCTGGACCTGACACCGTCACCGAAGGCGCCCGAGCAAGTACAGCAGCCAAGGAAGTGACGCCCCAACCCTCGACGGAGGTATCGTCACATTACACACGACATATACATGAATATGATAGTTTAAATACTTGAAAACAGCATTTTGTATGTTTTTGCAAGGTGAAAACTGTCATATAATCTTGATTTTGCAAACATAAGCCATTATACAGGACAGAAACATGAAAATGACAGTTAAAATACTTGAAAACATCATTTTGTATCTTTTTGCAAGCTGAAAACAGCTATTTTATCTTGATTTTGCAAACATAAGCCATTACACACAATATATACATAAATATGACAGTGTAAATTCTTGAAAACAGCATTTTGCATGTTTTTGCAAGCTGAGAACACCTATTTTATCTTGATTTTGCAAACATAAGCCATTACACACGACATATACATGAATATGACAGTGTAAATACTTGAAAACGGCGTTTTCTATGCCTTTGTATGCTAGAAACAGCAATTTTATCTTGATTTTACCTACATTAGCCATTATACACGACAAAAACATGAATATGCCAGTTTAAATATTTGAAAACAGCATTTTGTATGTTTTTGCAAGCTGGAAACAGCTCTTTTATTTGATTTTGCAAACATAAGCCATTACACATGACATATACATGAATATGACAGTTTACATACTTGAAAATAGCATTTTGTATGTTTTTGCATGCTTAAAACAGATATTTTATCTTGATTTTGATTTTAATGGGGTAAATAGCTCCGAGGTAACGTGTCGGACTGTGGATCGTGAGATCCTCAGTTCAAATCCCACTGCCGACAGTTACAAATTTAAATTTACCCCTGTGGTTCCTCCTCCACTAACATCCTTGGGGGCTATGATTTGACGGCTGGTAACCGCACTTCATACGAAAAAATATATCACTTACCGAGATCTGCGTAAGCAGAGTGCCACACCCGTAATGGGTAAAAGGCGTGATGATATATTTATTTATTTATTTATTTATTTTGCAAACATAAGCCATTACAACAGAACATATATATGAATATGACAGTTTAAATACTTGAAAACAGCATTTTGTATGTTTTTGCAAGCTGAAAACTGCTATTTTATCTTGATTTTGTAAACATAAGCCATTACACATGACATATACATGAATATGACAGTTTAAATACTTGAAAACGGCAGGAAGTGACGCCCCAACCCTCGACGGAGGTATCGTCACAAAATTTGGCGTCCGAACAGGGACCCGATTCTGACACCGACACCGTTATTTTCACCGATACCGACACCGTTATTTTCACCAAGACCGACACTGACATTTTGACAAGATGTCAACCGACGGCGACATCTCACAATCCGATACGGAATAGAAAATCCCGACCCCCGATCCTTCCGTCTCCTGGGTGTACGAGCTCAAGAAAAAGGACCTACAGAAGGAGCTGAAGAAGATCGGTCTGGACACAGCCGGTAACGTGTCCAAGCTACGGAAACGCATGGTAGGTGCGATTCGTGCACTTAATCAATTATGTTCTAAACCCGGTAAAGAGCCACAAGCTGAACCGTCTGGCCGGAAAACGGAACCAAGAACCCCGGGTTATCCACTCGAGGTGCAGGCACCGGTTCACGTATGCGAGACCGTCCGCAAGTGGAATAACATTTATGACGGGAAATCAGATCCCATCGCCTTCTTGGAAAGACTCGCGGATCTCAAGGAGAGCTACAGAATCAAGGACGACCAGCTCCTTATTGCACTACCAGAATTGTTCCGCGGTGCACCGCTACAATGGCTGCGGAACGACCGGGATTATTGGTCTACCTGGAAGCAATTCCTTAACGAGTTTAAGGAGTTTTACATCTCCGCTGATTACTCGCTGCGACTGGAACAAGAAATAATCAGTCGGAAGCAGCGTTCCGGCGAACTAGGGCGAGAATACGTTACTGCGCTACAAACGCTTATTCGACGGCACGGAGGACACAGCACGGAACAAGAACTGTTCCGGATTCACAGTAATCTTCTGCCGGAATATCGACAATATATCCGACGCAAAGACGTGCCGAACATAAGAAGCCTCATTCGAGAAATCGATGAGTATGAGAGGCTTCAACAAGAAATCCGACCATCCCGACCCAGCCATTTAACAGCCATTAGTCCGCTAATGACTACCGATCTACCGCATCTCCCATATGCAAAGCTGGGGATGGAAACTATACTTTGTTGGAGATGTGGAGAATACGGCCACTACCGTAGCGATTTCCGCAACAGGGCGAAGAAATTCTGCTGGCGATGCACTCGCCAGAATATCCTGACCCGAGATTGTGGCTGCAATACGGCCCAGGAGAACCAACCCCAGAAGAGGCATCCGAAATCGGAACCTTGCGATGTCCCGAACCCCGACCATTCTACAGACAGTAGACTGTTCGTACCCGTCCTCATCCACGGCCGTGAATTCAAAGCGCTGATCGATACAGGAGCAGTAGACTCGTACGCAAGTGACGAAGTTGCTGATTTCTGTCACTACCACGGAACCAAGATGGAAGGATCGCAGCATCCAAAAGCTCAGCTGGCTGACGGAACCCTCGTTACCACACACAAAGAGATGACAGTCAGCTGCATAGTACAAGGTGTCTGCAGGCCAATAACTATGCTCTGCCTTTCTAATTTGACAACTCCAATCGTACTTGGTATGAACGCTTTAGTGAAATACCAGATGGAGATAAATTTTGTCAAAAGGGTAGTAAAAGTTGGAATACCCTCCATCAATCCGCTGTGCTCCCTGACGACGACCCATACAGAACAAACCGAGAAACGAATTTTAGCAGAATTGCAAACATTCAAGAAATCCGGGAGAGGTAGTTCAGAAATTCTACCCTCGGAACCGTCAAAGCCCTCATTAAGGCAACCGCTTCTACATACACGACCGCAGTCCCAGAAAAGGCCTTGTACTGCGCCTGCCAAGCCAAAGGAAAAACCGGATGCAGCTCAGAAACGAGTGCCGGTATTTCTAAAGCAGGTGGCCCTGATCAGCCCACAACTATACCGATATACCGATGCAAGACTAGGCCGATGTATCGACCGTAAGTCGCCCAGATTTTCCGACTTGAGACAACATCGATTCCCTGACCCCGTACCGACTTCGAGGAAAACTCCTGAGAGATCGACATCTCCGATCCAGGACCCGAGGCCAGCCCGACTCCGAGACCAGCGCCGATGCCGGATCCTGGTGCCCCGTCCCGATGGCAATGGTGCGATGTGGAGGACCTTCATTGATCCGACCCATCCAAGAAGGAAGGGAAATTAACTTTTTTTCTTTCTAGCATGCCATGTATAAATGTATATAAGATCTGTTATTATTTGTTTTCAGGGAAGTATGATGATTATTTATGTACGTGAATACGAGCAAGTAAAAGTTAATTTTTTTCACTGTTTTTTTTTTTAAGTAAGGGGAGGGTGTAACGAAGTTACATTTTTTATGTCCGAGCCCGTTTGTGCTATCGTAGCAGCCAGCGTGGCTGAGTGGCAGCGGGTCCGGTTAGCGCGCCGTCGGACATGCACAAAGCAAGTAATCAATAAACTAGCTATCCCCACCCGCAAAAACGACTATATAAGCCGAGCTCCACAGCAGCTCAGGCAGTTACTCCGGCGTCTACGTAGAGTAAAGTTCCCTAGAAGTATCACATAGGTGAGTTAGCTCTCTAACGTCTCCGTCTCCGTCACCGTTTGTTTTTTACTCTCCGTCTCTGTCACCGTTTGTTTTTTACTTACCGTCTACGTCACCGTTTGTTTCTTTCCGTCTCTTTCTTTCCGCCTTTATTGGTTTCAGTGGCCGTGGTTTACTACGCCGCTGTTCCATTCCCGTGTGTCGACAGTTGGCCGTGGTCTACTACGCCTTCTGTCGCCCACATTTTCCCTCGGTCGCACCAGCGCAGTGGTTTACCAAGCGTCTGGTGTATCCGGTTCCCGTGTATGTCAGTAACCGCCGTGGTGTACTACGCGGTTGCTGCATACAATCCTGCCCCCCTCTCTCCACCTCAACCCGCCGTACATTCTCGTTCCGTCACCGCTACCACGTTTATTGAAATTTTTATATTTGCATTTTTAAAAAGAGGTGTCTAGCCTTTTTGCTCGTATTCACAGTTTTGTGTGATATATTTATTTTATTTTTCTTCGTGCTGTAATTTGAAGTTGAGCAATAAATTTAAATACATCTAGTTTACTTCGGTAGTTATCACTGAATAATCCCCGAAAATCCAACCCTTCCCGTCTCCACTGAAGCTATCCAGCCCTTTCAGCTGCTGGACCTGACACCGTCACCAAAGGCGCCCGAGCAAGTACAGCAGCCAAGGAAGTGACGCCCCAACCCTCGACGGAGGTATCGTCACATTACACACGACATATACATGAATATGATAGTTTAAATACTTGAAAACAGCATTTTGTATGTTTTTGCAAGGTGAAAACTGTCATATAATCTTGATTTTGCAAACATAAGCCATTATACAGGACAGAAACATGAAAATGACAGTTAAAATACAAGAAAACATCATTTTGTATCTTTTTTCAAGCTGAAAACAGCTATTTTATCTTGATTTTGCAAACATAAGCCATTACACACGATATATACATAAATATGACAGTGTAAATTCTTGAAAACAGCATTTTGCATGTTTTTGCAAGCTGAGAACACCTATTTTATCTTGATTTTGCAAACATAAGCCATTACACACGACATATACATGAATATGACAGTTTAAATACTTGAAAACGGCGTTTTGTATGCTTTTGCATGCTTAAAACAGCTATTTTATCTTGATTTTGCAAACATAAGCCATTACACACGACATATACATGAATATGACAGTTTAAATACTTGAAAACAGCATTTTGTATGTTTTTGCAAGCTAATAACAGCTATTTTATCTTGATTTTGCAAACATAAGCCATTACACACGACATATACATGAATATGAAAGTTTAAATACTTGAAACCGGCGTTTTGTATGCTTTTGCATGCTTAAAACAGCAATTTTATCTTGATTTCACTTGATTTGATATCGAGGTAAATCAAAAATAAAGATTACTGCATTGTCAGCGCGATCGATTGATGAAAAGAGCCAACAGATGTCAATAATAGTTTAATGATGGTTAGATTTTGAATTCAACGAAACGTAAATCGTAGAGTTAAAACGAGTAACAGGCAATTCGTGTAAGAATTTGTTAGCGGGTAGCGTGGAATTGGTCACTGGAGAGAGTTTTTGTGAAATTTGAAGGTTTCAAAAAGTGATTTAGTTTACGTGACACGTTTAGTCAACGGATTAGTTTCCACCTACTATTGGCATAAATACCGAGAGTATTTCATCGTTATATTAACGGATTAGCAGCTACAAATTCCATTAATTACACGAGATACATTTTTATTTGAAGGAAAACAGGGGCATCGCTGAATGCGTAAGTGTTGGACCTTTTATCAATCGATTGGTGTTTTAATGCAAGTATTTCTTTATAGCCTGTTTGTATTGAGCTAAGATAGCCGTAAAATAAAATATAATTCACGAGTCGACGGGGTCAGGCCCGGAGTAAGGGGTTCCCTCATCGTCAATACCAACGAGGAAACGATAGGCGTGTGTGATCATCGGGACGGATACCCACCTTGCGCCAACAATCGAAAGCGGGGTCACGGAAAATACTGCGAGAGTCCGGTGAGATCACTCCAATTTGTTTTTGAATCCTACGAATCGGTCGGTGACGGACCTGTACTCCGCGTACGCAGCTTCAACTCGTCGAAACTCATATTTTAAGGGTAGCAACCTGGTGTTTAACTGCTATAGACTCTTTATTACGTTAATATTATATTGTTAACCTGATTTTAGGGTACTTACCCGATATTGGGGTTTAGACTATTTTTTTTTGGTTAATGAGAAATTTAAATTTAAAATATATATATTATTCATCTGTTGTAAAGCCAACCAGCGCTGTGCTATACGTTCTAAATTTATAAAGGGGGGCCGCGATTTTAAGAATGCATTCGTTAAAATCGACGTCAAGTTGTCGGTCCAAGTCAGTCAATTCTAGTTGAGCATTACATCGTTGTATGGCTAAGTTTATTTTGCAATATTCTCTTATTAATTTGTAACAGTAAAGTTCAAGCCAATTTATTATTCGACATAAACTTATATATAATTTGGAATTATTTATTATCATTCGATTTTATAATTTTAATAAATTTAGTTTTAGTCAATGAATCCGTTTCTCTGCAAAACCCATTTATCCTGTATAAAACACTTTTACTGTTCGGGGTTTTTAAAAGGTCAGGTGTCAAATTTAATCACCGGTGAATAGTATGGCGCCCTTATATAAATACAGTTTATAGAACCCATCCCTCACTCGAGACTGAGTTATCGGCCCGGTAGATTAAGTTACCAAGTAAAAGGGTAAAACACTAACATTAGCCATTAAACACGACATATACAAGAACATGACAGTTTAAATACTTGAAAACAGCATTTTGTAAGTTTTTGCAAGCTGATAACAGCTATTTTATCTTCATTTTGCAAACATAAGCCATTACACACGATATATACATGAATATGACAGTTTAAATACTTGAAAACGGCGTCTTGTATGCTTTTTTCATGCTTAACACAGCTATTTTATCTTGATTTTGCAAACATAAGCCATTACACACGACATATACATGAATATGACAGTTTAAATAATTGAAAACGACGTTTTGTATGCTTTTGCATGCTTAAAGTAGTAGTTTTATCTTGATTTCACCAACATTAGCCACACACGACAAAAACATGAATATGACAGTTTATATATTTGAAAACAGCATTTTGTATGTTTTTGCAAGGTGAAAACAGTCATGTAATCTTGATTTTGCAAATATAAGCCATTACACACGACATATACATGAATATGACAGTTTAAATACTTGAAAACGGCGTTTTTATGCTTTTTCATGCTTAAAACAGGAATATTATCTTGATTTCACCAACATTAGCCATTATACACGACAGAAACATGAATATGACAGTTTAGATACTTGAAAACAGCATTTTGTATGTTTTTCATGCTGAAAACAGCTATTTTATCTTGATTTTGCAAACATAAGCCATTACACACGACATATACATGAATATGACAGTTTAAATACTTGAAAAAGACGTTTTGTATGCTTCTGCATGCTTAAAACAGCAATTTTATCTTTATTTCACCAATATTAGGCATTATACAGGACAGAAACATGAATATGACAGTTTAAATACTTGAAAACAGCATTTTTTATGTTTTTGCTAGCTGAAAACAGCTATTTTATCTTGATTTCGCAAACATAAGCCATTACACACTACATATACATGAATATGATAGTTTAAATACTTGAGAACAGCGTTTTCTATGTTATTGCAAGCTGAAAACAGCTATTTTATCTTGATTTCGCAAACATAAGCCATTACACACGACATATATATGAATATGACAGTTTAAATACTTGAAAACGGCGTCTTGTATGCTTTTTTCATGCTTAACACAGCTATTTTATCTTGATTTTGCAAACATAAGCCATTACACACGACATATACATGAATATGACAGTTTAAATAATTGAAAACGACGTTTTGTATGCTTTTGCATGCTTAAAGTAGTAGTTTTATCTTGATTTCACCAACATTAGCCACACACGACAAAAACATGAATATGACAGTTTATATATTTGAAAACAGC
>CAWWDY010000845.1:0-15000 GCA_963942605.1 Poecilus cupreus | reverse complement strand
GTCACTTGAAATAAACAAAGTAACAGATTCTAAACAGGGGGGCATTGTCATAAATTGCAAAAATGACGAATCGTTAAATAAATTAAAATCTAATTTAACATCTGCTAAAGAAAAATTTCATGTATACGAGCCAACAAAATTTTCCCCGCGTATGATTATATATGGCATTAATAAAAAAGATGTGGCTGACAAAACCCAACTAATACAAAATACGTGAAATTTATAAAAATGCTAACACACATCAAATCTGAAACAGCAAGTATAGTGATTCAAGTAAACCCTCAAATTAGAAATAAGTTTTTGAAATATAATTCTGTCTATCTTAACTGGAGAAGCTATAAATGTGCGGAATATTTCTCCGTGATACGATGTTATCAATGCTCTGTTTTTGGTCACATCGCGAAGGACTGCAAAGAAACAACTTTAGTATTGCGCAAATTGCACTGAAAATCATAATTTAAAAGACTGCAAAGCCATAACAAAAAAATGTGTAAACTGTTGCAATTTAAATATCAAGAATAAAACCAAGGTAGATACAAATCATTCTGCCAACTCTAGATCATGTCCAGTATATCTAAATATTGTAAAGCGTATCCAATCGAAGACAAACTACGACGTAATATAGCAACCACAGTATAGAATTGAACAAAACACCACTAATGACAAAACATTAAATATTATGCATCAAAACATACAATGCTTACGAAATAAAATTGACATTTTGGAAGTATTTGTTGAAGAAAAAAATATTGATATTTTGTGCATATCTGAACATTGGCTTACAAGTGAAGAAATACACAGCTTTACTATTAGAAACTATGTCTTAGTTACATACTTTACTAGAACTGACTTCAAAAATGGTGGGGTACTTATATTTGCAAAATCTGAGCTAAACTCTGTCGCAGTAAATATGAACAATCAATCTGAAGAAAAACACTTTGAGTGCGTTTCAATTAAATTTAAATTCAAAAACTTAAATTATTGTGTTTCGATTATGTACAGATCACCCGATGGAGATTTGCAAATTTTCTTTAATAAACTTGAACAACTACTCGACACATTATCGGCTATAAGAAATACTAAATTAATAATATGTGGTGATTTTAACATTGACATATTAGTGAACAATAAACAACGTAATGACTTTCTAGACATTTTTAATAGTTTCGGTTTGTATCACAGCATAAATCAGCCAACAAGATTATCATCCAACAACGGCACCTGTATCGACAACATTTTTTTGGACATTACTTACGACAGTTATAACAGTGAAGTACATCACAACGGTCTCTCGGATCACTCTGCTCAAATTGTCATGTTAATAAATAATAATTTGAATACACTTAATGAAAAATATAAAAAAATTAGGATATATTCTGAAACCAATATACAGTATTTCAACTACTGCCTAAGCAAAGAAGACTGGAGTGAAGTGTATAAATCCAAAGATGTTAATACTAAGTTTTTACAATTTATGAACATTTTAAAACATTATCATAACATATCATGTCCAGAAGTTAGTAGCAGTAAAAAAACCCATGTAAATAAAAAATGGTTAACTTCTGATATAAGAATTTCATCACAAAAGCTTAAAGATCTCTATATATTACGTAATATGGGCGCAATTTCTACCTCAGATTATAATGAATACAAACGCTGTCATATTAATAAGGTCAAAATGGCTAAGAAACAGCATAATGATAATATTATTAAAAAATCTAAAAATATTACTAAATCAGTATGGCAAATTATAAATCAGAATATTGACAATAAGAAGCAAAAATCAACAACGAATAAGATAATTGTAGACAATAAACTCACTAACGACTCTAAAGATATTGCTGATGCTTTTAATAATTATTTCTCTTCATTAGCTGAAAATTTAATTAACAATACTAATACAGATTTTGATAACAGTACAAATTCCAACTTATCGCATATAAATAAATATTTGCATTCTATATTTTTGACTCCTATTGATGAAACCGATACGATTGAAATTATAATGTCTCTTAACAATACTAGGTCCACAGGAATAGATAATATGTCAAATGTGCTCGTTAAACAAATCATGTATTTTATTCTTACTCCCTTAACTTATATAATAAACGCTAGTTTAAATAGCGGATGTTTTCCGTCTGAATTAAAAGTGTCAAAAGTATGTCCATTACACAAAAAAGGAAATACAACTTCTATTAGTAATTACAGACCTTTATCCTTAGTGTCACCCTTTCATAAAATTTTTGAAAAAGTCATGTATATCAGAATACAGTCATTTTTAAATAAACATTGTGTCATTATTAAGGAACAATATGGCTTTCAAAAAGGTATTGACTGTATCTCAGCTTTGGCAGATTACACTAATGCAATTTATTCTATGGTAGACAATAAACAAGCTGTAATTGGTACTTTCATAGATTTATCGAAAGCGTTCGACTGTATTGAACATAATTTGTTACTGGAAAAATGTGAACGATATGGTCTTCGAGGTACTTGTTTTCAATGGCTTAAATCGTACCTAGAAAATAGAAAACAAATTGTTGTTATTAATTCAGTACACTCAAGGATCAATTCTGGGCCCTTTACTGTTTCTGTTACATATAAATGACATAAAAATTTGTATTAATAATGGTAATTTCGTTGCATACGCGGATGATGTATCTCTTATAAACCACAGTTCATCTGTCAGTACAGCTGTTCAACAAACAAATACTAGTTTACAAAAAATTGCTGAATGGCTACAAAAAAATAAGCTTATATTAAATTATGAAAAAACTAATATAGTAAAATTTTGTAACAGACCTGTCAATAGTGAAAGTATTTTAATTAAGTATAACGGTAGATCACTGCAACAAGTTAGGCACACTAAATTATTAGGATTTATAATGGATGAAGGTATGACTGGAGAACTACACATTGAATATGTATGTAATAAACTTACGACACTATGTTATGCAATAAAACGTCTGATAAGTGTAACCAATTTATACACGGTAAAAACTTTTTACTATGCTAAGTTTTATTCTACAATAAACTACGGAATAATTTTTTGGGGTTTATCAACTACCGCTGTACGTGTTTTTACAAAAACGTGCCGTACGTTACATGGGCGGTTTGAAATGGTATGATAGTTGTAGGAATATTTTCAAACAATTTGAATTATTAACAGTTCCTTGTATTTACATATTCAATGTGCTAATATTTGTTAAAAATAATTATCAAGAATATAAAAAACATATTGACGATCATACTTATAATACACGTAACAAAAATAATTTAGTTTTACTACAACAAAAATCCAGCATGTTTGAAAGAAATATATATTATATAGGTGCAATATTATATAATAAATTGCCTAATGTATTCAAAACAATTACGTCTATGAAAACATTTAGGAAGGAATTGAAATTGTATTTGATAAGGAATTGTTACTACACTGTAAATGAGTATATGTCACAGTAATGTTTTTTTCATTTTCTTTTTTTTTGTATAATTTTTATTTCATTTTCTTTGTATAATTTTGTCTTGACATATCCAATATCTTGTATGACCTTATGGAATAATAAATATTATTATTATTATTATTACACACGAAATATAAATGAATATGAAAGTTTAAATATTGAAAACAACATTTTGTATGTTTTTGCAAGCTGAAAACAACTATTTTATCTTGATTTTGCAAACATAAGTTATTACACACGACATATAAATGAATATGACAGTTTAAATACTTGAAAACAGCATTTTGTATTTTTTGCAAGCTGAAAGCAGCTATTTTATCTTGATTTTGCAATTATAAGCCATTACACACGACATATACATGAATATGACAGTTTAAATAGTTGAAAACAGCATTTTGTATGTTTTTCTAAGCTGAAAACAGCTATTTTAATCTTGATTTTGCAAACATAAGCCATTATACACGACATATACATAAATATGACAGTTTAAATACTTGAAAACGGCGTTTTGTACGCTTTTGCATGCTGAAAACAGATATTTTATCTTGATTCTGCAAACATAAGCCATTACACACAACATATACATGAATATGACAGTTTAAATACTTGAAAACAGCATTTTGTATGTTTTTGCAAGCTGAAAACAGCTATTTTATCTTGATTTTGCAAACATAAGCCATTACACACGACATATACATGAATATGACATTTTTAATAATTGAAAACGGCGTTTTGTATGCTTTTACATGCTTAAAACAGCAATTTTATCTTGATTTCACCAACATTAGCCATATGACAGTTTAAATACTTGAAAACAGCATTTTGTATGTTTTTGCAAGATGAAAACAGCTATTTTATCTTGATTTTGAAAACATAAGCCATTACACATGACATATACATGAATATGACAGTTTAAATACTTGAAAACATCATTTTGTATCTTTTTGCAAGCTTAAAACAGCTATTTTATCTTGATTTTGTAATCATAAGCCATTACACACGACATATACATGAATATGACAGTTTAGATACTTAAAAACGGTGTTTTCTATGCTTTTGTATGCTTAAAACAGCAATTTTATCTTGATTTTACAAACATTAGCCATTATACACAACAAAAACTTGAATATGCCAGTTTAAATACTTGAAAACAGCATTTTGTCTGTTTTTGCAAGCTGAAAACAGCTATTTTATCTTGATTTTGCAAACATAAGCCATTACACACGACAAATACATGAATATGACAGTTTGAATACTTGAAAACAGCATTTTGTATGTTTTTGTAAGCTTAAAACAGCTATTTTATCTTGATTTTGCAAACATAAGCCATTACACACGACTTATACATGAATATGACAGTTTAAATACTTGAAAACGGCGTTTTGTATGCTTTTGCATGATTAAAAAAGCAATTTTATCTTGATTTCACTAACATTAGCCATTACCCACGACATATACATGAACATGACAGTTTAAATACTTGAAAACAGCATTTTGTATGTTTTTGAAAGATGAAAACAGCTATTATATATTGATTTTGCAAACATAAGCCATTACACACGACATATACATGAGTATGACAGTGTAAATACTTGAAAACAGCTATTTTATCTTGATATTGCAAACATAAGCCATTACACACGATATATACATGAATATGACAGTTTAAATACTTGAAAACGGTGTTTTGTATGCTTTTGCATGCTTAAAACAGCAATTTTATCTTGATTTCACTAACATTAGCCACACACGACAAAAACATGAATATGACCATTTATATACTTGAAAACAGCATTTTGTATATTTTTGTAAGGTGAAAGCAGTCATATAATCTTGATTTTGCAAACATAAGCCATTACACACGACATATACATGAATATGACAGTTTAAATACTTGAAAACGACGTTTTGTATGCTTTTGCATGCTTAAAGCAGTAATATTATCTTGATTTCACCAACATTAGTCACACACGACAAAAATATGACTATGACAGTTTATATACTTGAAAACACCATTTTGTATGTTTTTGCAAGCTAAAAACAGCTATTTTATCTAGATTTTGCAAACATAAGCCATTACACAGGACATATACATGAATATGACAGTGTAAAAACTTGTAATCAGCAATTTGCATGTTTTTGCAAGCTGAAAACAGCTATTTTATCTTGATTTTGCAAACATAAGACATTACACACGACATATACATGAATATGACAGTTTTAATACTTGAAAACGGCGTTTTGTATGCTTTTACATGCTTAAAACAGCAACTTTATCTTGATTTCACCAACATTAGCCATATGACAGTTTAAATACTTGAAAACAGCATTTTGTATGTTTTTGCAAGATGAAAACAGCTATTTTATCTTGATTTTGAAAACATAAGCCATTACACATGACATATACATGAATTTGACAGTTTAAATACTTAAAAACGGTGTTTTCTATGCTTTTCTAAGCTTAAAACAGCTATTTTATCTAGATTTTGCAAACATAAGCCATTACACACGACAAATACATGAATATGACAGTTTAAATACTTGAAAACAGCATTTTGTATGTTTTTGTAAGCTTAAAACAGCTATTTTATCTTGATTTTGCAAACATAAGCCATTACACACGACAAATACATGAATATGACTGTTTAAGTACTTGAAAACAGCATTTTGTATGTTTTTGTAAGGTTAAAACAGCTATTTTATCTTGATATTGCAAACATAAACCATTACACACGACATATACATGAATATGACAGTTTAAATACTTGAAAACAGCATTTTGTATGTTTTTGCAAGCTGAAAACAGCTATTTTATCTTGATTTTGCAAACATAAGCCATTACACACGACATATACATGAATATGACATTTTTAATAATTGAAAACGGCGTTTTGTATGCTTTTACATGATTAAAACAGCAATTTTATCTTGATTTCACTAACATTAGCCATTACCCACGACATATACATGAACATGACAGTTTAAATACTTGAAAACAGCATTTTGTATGTTTTTGAAAGATGAAAACAGCTATTATATATTGATTTTGCAAACATAAGCCATTACACACGACATATACATGAGTATGACAGTGTAAATACTTGAAAACAGCTATTTTATCTTGATATTGCAAACATAAGCCATTACACACGATATATACATGTATATGAGAGTTTAAATACTTAAAACAGCATTTTGTATGTTTTTGCAAGCTGAAAACAGCTATTATATCTTGATTCTGCAAACATAAGCCATTACACACGACATATACATGAATATGACAGTTTAAATACTTGAAAACGGCATTTTGTATGCTTTTGCATGCCTAAAACAGGAATATTATCTTGATTTCACCAACATTAACCATTATACACGACAGAAACATGTATATGACAGTTCAAATACTTAAGAACAACATTTTGAATGTTTTTGCATGCTGAAAACAGCTATTTTATCTTGATTTTGCAAACATAAGCCATTACACACGACATATACATGAATATGACAGTTTAAATACTTGAAAACGACGTTTTGTATGCTTTTGCATGCTTAAAGCAGTAATATTATCTTGATTTCACCAACATTAGTCACACACGACAAAAATATGACTATGACAGTCTATATACTTGAAAACAGCATTTTGTATGTTTTTGCAAGGTGAAAACAGTCATATAATCTTGATTTTGCAAACATAAGACCTTACACACGACATATACCTGAATATGACAGTATAAATACTTGAAAACGGCGTTTTGTATGCTTTTGCATGCTTAAAACAGGAATATTATCTTGATTTTACCAACATTAGCCATATGACAGTTTAAATACTTGAAAACAGCATTTTGTATGTTTTTGCAAGATGAAAACAGCTATTTTATCTTGATTTTGAAAACATAAGCCATTACACATGACATATACATGAATATGACAGTTTAAATACTTGAAAACATCATTTTGTATCTTTTTGCAAGCTGAAAACAGCTATTTTATCTTAATTTTGCAAGCATAAGCCATTACACACGATAAATACATGAATATGACAGTATAAATACTTGAAAACACCATTTTGTATGTTTTTGCAAGCTAAAAATAGCTATTTTATCTAGTTTTTGCAAACATAAGCCATTACACAGGACATATACATGAATATGACAGTGTAAAAACTTGAAAACAGCATTTTGTATGTTTTTGAAAGATGAAAACAGCTATTATATATTGATTTTGCAAACATAAGCCATTACACACGACATATACATGAGTATGACAGTGTAAATACTTGAAAACAGCACATTTTGTATGTTTTTGCAAGGTGAAAACAGTCATATAATCTTGATTTTGCAAACATAAGACCTTACACACGACATATACCTGAATATGACAGTATAAATACTTGAAAACGGCGTTTTGTATGCTTTTGCATGCTTAAAACAGGAATATTATCTTGATTTTACCAACATTAGCCATATGACAGTTTAAATACTTGAAAACAGCATTTTGTATGTTTTTGCAAGATGAAAACAGCTATTTTATCTTGATTTTGAAAACATAAGCCATTACACATGACATATACATGAATATGACAGTTTAAATACTTGAAAACATCATTTTGTATCTTTTTGCAAGCTGAAAACAGCTATTTTATCTTAATTTTGCAAGCATAAGCCATTACACACGATAAATACATGAATATGACAGTATAAATACTTGAAAACACCATTTTGTATGTTTTTGCAAGCTAAAAATAGCTATTTTATCTAGTTTTTGCAAACATAAGCCATTACACAGGACATATACATGAATATGACAGTGTAAAAACTTGAAATCAGCAATTTGCATGTTTTTGCAAGCTGAAAACAGCTATTTTATCTTGATTTTGCAAACATAAGACATTACACACGACATATACATGAATATGACAGTTTTAATACTTGAAAACGGCGTTTTGTATGCTTTTACATGCTTAAAACAGCAACTTTATCTTGATTTCACCAACATTAGCCATATGACAGTTTAAATACTTGAAAACAGCATTTTGTATGTTTTTGCAAGATGAAAACAGCTATTTTATCTTGATTTTGAAAACATAAGCCATTACACATGACATATACATGAATATGACAGTTTAAATACTTGAAAACATCATTTTGTATCTTTTTGCAAGCTTAAAACAGCTATTTTATCTTTATTTTGTAATCATAAGCCATTACACACGACATATACATGAATATGACAGTTTAGATACTTAAAAACGGTGTTTTCTATGCTTTTGTATGCTTAAAACAGCAATTTTATCTTGATTTTACAAACATTAGCCATTATACACGACAAAAACTTGAATAAGCCAGTTTAAATACTTGAAAACAGCATTTTGTCTGTTTTTGCAAGCTGAAAACAGCTATTTTATCTTGATTTTGCAAACATAAGCCATTACACACGACAAATACATGAATATGACAGTTTGAATACTTGAAAACAGCATTTTGTATGTTTTTGTAAGCTTAAAACAGCTATTTTATCTTGATTTTGCAAACATAAGCCATTACACACGACTTATACATGAATATGACAGTTTAAATACTTGAAAACGGCGTTTTGTATGCTTTTGCATGATTAAAACAGCAATTTTATCTTGATTTCACTAACATTAGCCACTACCCACGACATATACATGAACATGACAGTTTAAATACTTGAAAACAGCATTTTGTATGTTTTTGAAAGATGAAAACAGCTATTATATATTGATTTTGCAAACATAAGCCATTACACACGACATATACATGAGTATGACAGTGTAAATACTTGAAAACAGCTATTTTATCTTGATATTGCAAACATAAGCCATTACACACGATATATACATGAATATGACAGTTTAAATACTTGAAAACAGCATTTTGTATGTTTTTGCAAGCTGAAAACAGCTATTTTATCTTGATTTTGCAAACATAAGCCATTACACACGACATATACATGAATATGACATTTTTAATAATTGAAAACGGCGTTTTGTATGCTTTTACATGCTTAAAACAGCAATTTTATCTTGATTTCACCAACATTAGCCATATGACAGTTTAAATACTTGAAAACAGCATTTTGTATGTTTTTGCAAGATTAAAACAGCTATTTTATCTTGATTTTGAAAACATAAGCCATTACACATGACATATACATGAATATGACAGTTTAAATACTTTAAAACATCATTTTGTATCTTTTTGCAAGCTTAAAACAGCTATTTTATCTTAATTTTGTAAACATAAGCCATTACACACGACATATACATGAATATGACAGTTTAGATACTTAAAAACGGTGTTTTCTATGCTTTTGTATGCTTAAAACAGCAATTTTATCTTGATTTTACAAACATTAGCCATTATACACGACAAAAACTTGAATATGCCAGTTTAAATACTTGAAAACAGCATTTTGTCTGTTTTTGCAAGCTGAAAACAGCTATTTTATCTTGATTTTGCAAACATAAGCCATTACACACGACAAATACATGAATATGACAGTTTGAATACTTGAAAACAGCATTTTGTATGTTTTTGTAAGCTTAAAACAGCTATTTTATCTTGATTTTGCAAACATAAGCCATTACACACGACTTATACATGAATATGACAGTTTAAATACTTGAAAACGGCGTTTTGTATGCTTTTGCATGATTAAAACAGCAATTTTATCTTGATTTCACTAACATTAGCCATTACCCACGACATATACATGAACATGACAGTTTAAATACTTGAAAACAGCATTTTGTATGTTTTTGAAAGATGAAAACAGCTATTATATATTGATTTTGCAAACATAAGCCATTACACACGACATATACATGAGTATGACAGTGTAAATACTTGAAAACAGCTATTTTATCTTGATATTGCAAACATAAGACATTACACACGATATATACATGAATATGACAGTTTAAATACTTGAAAACGGTGTTTTGTATGCTTTTGCATGCTTAAAACAGCAATTTTATCTTGATTTCACTAACATTAGCCACACACGACAAAAACATGAATATGACCATTTATATACTTGAAAACAGCATTTTGTATGTTTTTGTAAGGTGAAAGCAGTCATATAATCTTGATTTTGCAAACATAAGCCATTACACACGACATATACATGAATATGACAGTTTAAATACTTGAAAACGGCGTTTTGTATGCTTTTGCATGCCTAAAACAGGAATATTATCTTGATTTCACCAACATTAACCATTATACACGACAGAAACATGTATATGACAGTTCAAATACTTAAAAACAGCATTTTGAATGTTTTTGCATGCTGAAAACAGCTATTTTATCTTGATTTTGCAAACATAAGCCATTACACACGACATATACATGAATATGACAGTTTAAATACTTGAAAACGACGTTTTGTATGCTTTTGCATGCTTAAAGCAGTAATATTATCTTGATTTCACCAACATTAGTCACACACGACAAAAATATGACTATGAGAGTTTATATACTTGAAAACAGCATTTTGTATGTTTTTGCAAGGTGAAAACAGTCATATAATCTTGATTTTGCAAACATAAGACCTTACACACGACATATACCTGAATATGACAGTTTAAATACTTGAAAACGGCGTTTTGTATGCTTTTGCATGCTTAAAACAGGAATATTATCTTGATTTTACCAACATTAGCCATTATACAAGACAGAAACATGAATATGACAGTTTATATACTTGAAAACAGCATTTTGTATGTTTTTGCAAGCTGAAAACAGCTATTTTATCTTAATTTTGCAAGCATAAGCCATTACAAACGATAAATACATGAATATGACAGTATAAATACTTGAAAACACCATTTTGTATGTTTTTGGAAGCTAAAAACAGCTATTTTATCTAGTTTTTGCAAACATAAGCCATTACACAGGACATATACATGAATATGACAGTGTAAAAACTTGTAATCAGCAATTTGCATGTTTTTGCAAGCTGAAAACAGCTATTTTATCTTGATTTTGCAAACATAAAACATTACACACGACATATACATGAATATGACAGTTTTAATACTTGAAAACGGCGTATTGTATGCTTTTACATGCTTAAAACAGCAACTTTATCTTGATTTCACCAACATTAGCCATATGACAGTTTAAATACTTGAAAACAGCATTTTGTATGTTTTTGCAAGATGAAAAGAGCTATTTTATCTTGATTTTGAAAACACATGACATATACATGAATATGACAGTTTAAATACTTAAAAACGGTGTTTTCTATGCTTTTCTAAGCTTAAAACAGCTATTTTATCTAGATTTTGCAAACATAAGCCATTACACACGACAAATACATGAATATGACAGTTTAAATACTTGAAAACAGCATTTTGTATGTTTTTGTAAGCTTAAAACAGCTATTTTATCTTGATTTTGCAAACATAAGCCATTACACACGACAAATACATGAATATGACAGTTTAAGTACTTGAAAACAGCATTTTGTATGTTTTTGTAAGGTTAAAACAGCTATTTTATCTTGATATTGCAAACATAAACCATTACACACGACATATACAGGAATATGACAGTCTAAATACTTGAAAACAGCTATTTTATCTTGATTTTGCAAACATAAGCCATTACACACGATATATACATGAATATGACAGTTTAAATACTTGAAAACGGCGTTTTGTATGCTTTTGCATGATTAAAACAGCAATTTTATCTTGATTTCACTAACATTAGCCATATCCCACGACATATACATGAACATGACAGTTTAAATACTTGAAAACAGCATTTTGTATGTTTTTGCAAGATGAAAACAGCTATTATATATTGATTTTGCAAACATAAGCCATTACACACGACATATACATGATTATGACAGTGTAAATACTTGAAAACAGCTATTTTGTCTTCATTTTGCAAACATAGGCCATTACACACGATATATACATGAAAACGGTGTTTTGTATGCTTTTGCATGCTTAAAACAGCAATTTTATCTTGATTTCACTAACATTAGCCACACACGACAAAAACATGAATATGACCATTTATATACTTGAAAACAGCATTTTGTATGTTTTTGTAAGGTGAAAGCAGTCATATAATCTTGATTTTGCAAACATAAGCCATTACACACGACATATACATGAATATGATAGTTTAAATACTTGAAAACGACGTTTTGTATGCTTTTTCATGCCTAAAACAGGAATATTATCTTGATTTCACCAACATTAGCCATTAAACACGACAGAAACATGAATATGACAGTTTAAATACTTGAAAACAGCATTTTGTATGTTTTTGCATGCTGAAAACAGCTATTTTATCTTGATTTTGCAAACATAAGCCATTACACACGACATATACATGAATATGACAGTTTAAATACTTGAAAACGTCGTTTTGTATGCTTCTGCATGCTTAAAACAGCAATTTTATCTTGATTTTGCAAACATACGCCATTACACACGACATATACATGAATATGACAGTTTAAATACTGGAAAACGGTGTTTTGTATGCTTTTGCATGCTTTAAACAGCAATTTTATCTTGATTTCACCAACATTAGCCAGTATACACGACAGAAACATGAATATAACAGTTTAAATACTTGAAAACAACATTTTGCCTGTCTTTGCAAGCTGAAAACAGCTATTTTATCTTGATTTTGCAAACATAAGACATTACACACGACATATACATGAATATGAGAGTTTAAATACTTGAAAACGGCGTTTTGTATGCTTTTGCATTCTTAAAACAGCAATTTTATCATGATTTCACTAACATTAGCCATTATACACGACAGAAACATGTATATGACAGTTCAAATACTTGAAAACAGCAGTTTGTATGTTTTTGCATGCTGAAAACAGCTATTTTATCTTGATTTTGCAAACATAAGCCATTACAAACGACATATACATGAATATGACAGTGTAAAAACTTGAAAACAGCATTTTGCATGTTTTTGCAAGCTGAAAACAGCTATTTTATCTTGATTTTGCAAACATAAGACATTACACACGACATATACATGAATATGACAGTTTTAATACTTGAAAACGGCGTTTTGTTTGCTTTTACATGCTTAAAACAGCAATTTTATCTTGATTTCACCAACATTAGCCATATGACAGTTTAAATACTTGAAAACAGCATTTTGTATGTTTTTGCAAGATGAAAACATAAATTTTATCTTGATTTTGCAAACATAAGCCATTATACACGACAGAAACATGAATATGACAGTTCAAATACTTTAAAACAGCGTTTTGTATGTTTTTCTAAGCTGAAAACAGCTATTTTACCTTGATTTTGCAAACATAAGCCATTACACACGACATATACAGTTTAAATACTTGAAAACGACGTTATGTATGCTTTTGCATGCTTAAAACAGCAATTTTATCTTGATTTCACTAACATTAGCCATTATACACGACAGAAACATGAATATGACAGTATAAATATTTGAAAACAGTATTTTGTATGTTTTTGCAAGCTGAAAACAGCTATTTTATCTTGCTTTTGCAAACATAAGCCATTACACACGACATATACATGAATATGACAGTTTAAATACTTGAAAACAGCGTTTTGTGTGCTTTTGCATGCTTAAAACAGCAATTTTATCTTGATTTCACCAACATTAACCATAATACAGGACAGAAACATGAATATGACAGTTTAAATACTTAAACACAGCATTTTGTAAGTTTTTGCAAGCTGAAAACAGCAATTTTATCTTGATTTCACCTACATTAGCCATTATACACGACAGAAACATGAATATGACAGTTTAAATACTTAAAAACAGCATTTTGTATGTTTTTGCAAGCTGAAAACAGCTATTTTCTCTTAATTTTGCAAACATAAGCCATTACACACGACATATATAAGAATATGATAGTTTAAATACTTGAAAACGGCGTTTTGTATGCTTTTGCATGCTTAAAACAGCAATTTTATTTTGATTTCACCAACATTAGCCATATTACACGACAGAAACATGAATATGACAGTTTAAATACTTGAAAACAGCATTTTGTATGTTTTTACAAGCTGAAAACAGCTATTTTATTTTGATTTTGCAAACATAAGACATTACACACGACATACACATGAATATGACAGTTTAAATACTTAAAAACGGCGTTTTGTATGCTTGCCTAAAACAGCAATTTTATCTTGATTTCACCAACATTAACCATATTACACGACAGAAACATGAATATGACAGTTTAAATACTTGAAAACAGCATTTTGTATGTTTTTGCAAGCTGAAAACAGCTATTTTATATTGATTTTGCAAACATAAGACATTACACACGACATACACATGAATATGACAGTTTAAATACTTGAAAACGGCGTTTTGTATGCTTGCTTAAAACAGCAATTTTATCGAGATTTCACCAACATTAGCCATTTTACACGACAGAAAAATGATTATGACAGTTTATATACTTGAAAACATCATTTTGTATGTTTTTACAAGCTGAAAACATCATTTTTATCTTG